>JAVLSZ010000174.1:120000-185000 GCA_032313775.1 Urocyon cinereoargenteus
GGTTTAGGGTTAGGGTTAGGGTTAGGTTTATGGTTACGGAACGGGTTAGGGTTAGGGTTAGGGTACGGGTTAGGTTTAGGGTTAGGGTTAGGGTTAGTGTTAGGGTTAGGGTACGGGTTAGGGTTAGGGTTAGGGTAAGGTTTAGGTTTAGGGTACGGGTTAGGGTTAGGTTTAGGGTATGGGGTAGGGTTAGGGTTAGGGTTAGGGTTAGGGTACGGGTTAGGGTTAGGGTTAGTGTACGGGTTAGGTTTAGGGAACGGGTTAGGGTTAGGGTATGGGTTAGGGTTAGGGTTAGGGTACGTGTTATGGTTAGGGTTAGGGGTTAGTGTTAGGGTTAGGGTTAGGGTACAGGTTAGGGTTAGGGTACGGGTTAGAGTTAGGGTTAGGGGTTAGGGTTAGGGTTAGGTTTAGGGTTAGGTTTAGGGTACGGGTTAGGGTTAGGCTACGGGTTAGGGTGAGGGTCGGGGTTAGGGGTTAGTGTTAGGGTTAGGGTTAGGGTAAGGGTTAGGGTGAGGGTACGGGTTAGGTTTAGGGTTCGGGTTAGGTTTAGGTTTAGGTTACGGGTTAGGGTTAGGGTTAGGGTTAGGTTTAGGGTACGTGGTAGGGTTAGGGTTAGGGTACGGGTCAGGGTTAGGGTACGGGTTAGGGTTAGGGTTAGGGTACGGGTTAGGGTACGGGTTAGGTTTAGGGTTAGGGTCAGTGTTAGGGTACGGGGTAGGGTTAGGTTTAGGGTTAGGGTTAGGGTTAGTATTAGGTTTAGGGTACGGGTTAGGGTTAGGGTTAGGGTAAGGTTTAGGGTTAAGGTACGGGTTAGGGTTAGGTTTAGGGTATGGGGTAGGGTTAGGGTTAGGGTTAGGGTTAGGTTACGGGTTAGGGTTAGGGTTAGGGTACGGGTTAGGTTTAGGGAACGGGTTAGGGTTAGGGTATGGGTTAGGATTAGGGTTAGGGTACGTGTTATGGTTAGGGTTAGGGGTTAGTGTTAGGGTTAGGGTTAGGGTACAGGTTAGGGTTAGTGTACGGGTTAGAGTTAGGGTTAGGGGTTAGGGTTAGGGTTAGGTTTAGGGTTAGGTTTAGGGTACGGGTTAGGGTTAGGCTACGGGTTAGGGTGAGGGTCGGGGTTAGGGGTTAGTGTTAGGGTTAGGGTTGTGGTACGGGTTAGGGTGAGGGTAGGGGTTAGGTTTAGGGTTCGGGTTAGGTTTAGGTTTAGGGTACGGGTTACGGTTAGGGTTAGGGGTTAGGGTTAGGGTTAGGGTTAGGGTTAGGTTACGGGTTAGGGTTAGGGTTAGGGTTAGGTTTAGGGTACGTGGTAGGGTTAGGGTTAGGTTACGGGTTAGGGTTAGGGTACGGGTTAGGGTTAGGGTTAGGGTACGGGTTAGGGTACGGGTTAGGGTTAGGGTTAGGGTACGTGTTAGGGTTAGGGTTAAGGGTTAGGTTTAGGGTTAGGGTTAGGGTTAGGGTTAGGGTACGGGTTAGGGTACGGGTTAGGGTTATGATTAGGGTTAGGGTTAGGGGTAGGTTACGGGATAGGGTTAGGATTAGGGTATGATTTAGGGTTAGGGTACGGTTTAGGGTTAGGATTAGGTTCAGGGTACGGGTTAGGGTTAGGGTACGGGTTAGGGTACGGGTTAGGTTTAGGGTTAGGGTTAGGGTTAGGGTTAGTGTTAGCGTACGGGTTAGGATTAGGGTACGGTTTAGGGTTAGGGTACGGTTTAGGGTTAGGTTTAGGTTTAGGATACGGGTTAGGGTTAGGGTACGGGTTAGGGTACGGGTTAGGGTTAGGGTTAGGGTTAGGGTTAGGGTTAGGGTACGGGTTAGGGTTAGGTTTAGTGGTTAGGGTTAGGGTTAGGGTTAGGCTTAGGGTATGGGTTAGGGTTAGGGTACGGGTTAGGGTTAGGGTTAGGGTTAGGGTTAGCGAACGGGTTAGTGTTAGTGTTAGGGTTAGGGTTAGGGGTTAGGGGTTGGGGTTCGGGTTAGGGTTAGTTAGGGTACGGGTTATGTTTAGGGTTAGGGTACGGGTTAGGGTTAGGGTTAGGGTTAGGGGTTAGGGGTTAGGGTTAGGGTTAGGGTTAGTGTTAGGGTTAGGGTACGGGTTAGGGTAAAGGTTAGGGTTAGGGTACGGGTTAGTGTTAGGGTTAGGGTTAGGGTTAGGGTTAGGGTACGGATTAGGTTACGAGTTAGGGTTAGGGTACGGGTTAGGGTTAGGGTACGGGTTAGGGTACGGTTTAGGGTTAGGTTTTGGTTTAGGGTCAGGGTACGGGTTATGGTTAGGGTACGGGTTAGGTTTAGGTTTAGGGTTAGGGTACGGGTTAGGGTTAGGGTACGGGTTAGGGTTAGGTTGAGGGTACGGGTTAGGGTTAGGATTAGGGTACAGGTTAGGGTTAGGGTTAGGGTTAGGGTACGGGTTAGGGTTAGGTTTAGGATTAGGGTACGGGTTAGGGTTAGGGTTAAGTGTTAGGGTTAGGGTACGGGTTAGGTTTAGGGTTAGGTTTAGGGTTAGGTTTAGGTTTAGGGTACGGGTTAGGGTTAGGGTTAGGTTTAGTGTTAGGGTTAAGGTACGGTTTAGGGTTAGGGTTAGGGTTAGGGTTAGGATTAGGGTTAGGTTTCGGGTTAGGTTTAGGTTAAGGTTTAGTGTTAGGGTACGGGTTAGGGTATGGGTTAGGGTTAGGGTTAGGGTTAGGGTACGGGTTAGGGTTAGGGTTAGGGTTAGGGTACGGGTTAGGGTTAGGGTTAGATTTAGGGTTAGGGTTAAGGTACGTGTTAGGTTACGGGCTAGGGTACGGGTTAGGGATAGGGTACGGGTTAGGGTTAGGTTTAGGGTTAGGGTTAGGGTGCGGTTTAGGGTTCGGGTTACGTTTAGTGTTAGGGTTAGCATTAGGGTACGGGTTAGGTTTAGGGTTAGGGTTAGGGTTAGGGTTATGGTTAGCGTTAGGGTTAGGGTTAGGGTTAGGGTACGGGTTAGGTTTAGGGTTAGGGTTAGGGTTAGTGTTAGGGTTAGGGTACGGGTTAGGGTTAGGGTTAGGGTAAGGGTTAGGGTTAGGGTACGGATTATGGTTAGGTTTAGGGAATGGGTTAGGGTTAGGGTTAGGGTTAGGGTTAGTGTACGGGTTATGGTTAATGTTAGGTTTAGGTTTAGGGTTAGTGTTAGGGTACGGGTTAGGGTTAGGGTTAGGGGTTAGGGTTAGGGTTAGGGTTAGGGTTAGGGTACGGGTTAGGTTTAGGGTTAGTGTTAGAGTTAGGGTCAGGATTAGGGGTCAGGGTTAGTGTACTGGTTAGGGTTAGGGTTAGGGTACGTGTTAGGTTTAGGGTACGGGTTAGGGTTAGGGGTAGAGTTAGGGTTAGGGTTAGGGTACGGGTATGGGTTAGGGTTAGGGTTAGGGTTAGGGTTAGGGTACGGGTTAGGGTTAGGGTTATGGTACGGGTTAGGTTTAGGGAACGGGTTAGGGTTAGGGTATGGGTTAGGGTTAGGGTTAGGGTATGTGTTAGGGTTAGGGTTAGGGGTTAGTGTTAGGGTTAGGGTTAGGGTACGGGTTAGGGTTAGGGTACGTGTTAGGGTTAGGGTTAGGGTTAGGGTTAGGGTACGGGTTAGGGTAACGGTACGGGTTAGTGTTAGGGTTAGGGGTTAGGTTTAGGGTTAGGTTTAGGGTTAGGGTTAGGGTACGGGTTAGGGTTAGGGTACATGTTAGGGTTAGGGTCAGGGTTAGGGTTTAGGGTTTGGGTTAGGGTTAGGGTATGGGTTAGTGTTAGGGTACGGGTTAGGTTTAGGTTTCGGGTTAGGTTTTGGTTTAGGGTACGGGTTAGGGTTAGGGTTAGGGGTTAGGGTTAGGGTTAGGGTTAGTGTACGGGTTAGGGTTAGGGTACGGGTTAGGGTACGGGTTAGGTTTAGGGTTAGGGTTAGGCTTAGGGTTAGGCTTAGTGTTAGGGTTAGGGTACGGGTTAGGGTTAGGGTACGGGTTAGGGTTAGGGTTACGGTTAGGGTTAGGTTTAGGGTTAGGGTTAGGGTACGGTTTAGGTTTCGGGTTAGGGTTAGGGTTAGGGTTAGGGTACGGTTTAGGGTTAGGGTTAGGGTTAGGGTTAGGTTACGGGTTAGGGTTAGGGTTAGGGTTAGGGTTAGGATTAGGGTTAGGGTTCGGGTTAGGTTTAGGGTAAGGGTTAGTGTTAGGGTATGGGTTAGGGTATGGGTTAGGGTTAGGGTTAGGGTACGGGTTAGCGTTAGGGTTAGGGTTAGAGTTAGGGTACGGGTCAGGGTTAGGGGTTAGGGTTAGGGTTAAGGTTAGGGTTAGGGTACGGGTTAGGGTGAGGGTACGGGTTAGGTTTAGGGTTCGGGTTAGGTTTAGGGTTAGTGTACGTGTTAGGGTTAGGGTTAGGGGTTAGGGTTAGGGTTAGGTTTAGGGTTAGGTTTAGGGTACGGGTTAGGGTTAGGGTTAGGGTACGGGTTAGGGTTAGGTTTAGGGTACGGGTTAGGGTTAGGGTACTGTTTAGGGTTAGGGTTAGGCTTAGGGTTAGTGTATGGGTTAGGGTTAGGGTTATGGTACGGGTTAGGTTTAGGGTTAGGGTTAGGGTTAGTGTTAGGGTTAGGGTACGGTTTAGGGTTAGGGTTAGGGTACGGGTTAGGGTTAGGGTACGGGTTAAGGTTAGGTTTAGGGTAGGGGTTAGGGTTAGGTTTAGGGTTAGGGTTAGGGTACGGGTTATGGTTAGGGTTAGGTTTAGGGTTAGGGTTAGAGTTAGGGTACAGTTTAGGGTTAGGTTTAGGGGTTAGGGTTAGGGTTAGGGTTAGGGTACGGGTTAGGGTTAGGGTTAGGTTTAGGGTCAGGGTTAGGGGTTAGGGTTAGGGTTAGGGTTAGGGTACGGGTTAGGGTTAGGGTTAGGGTACGGGTTAGGGTTAGGGTTAGGGTTAGGGTACGGGTTAGGGTTAGGGTTAGGTTTAGGGTTAGGTTTAGGGGTTAGGAGTTAGGGTTAGTGTTAGGGTTAGGTGTTTGGGGTTAGGGTTAGGGTTAGGGTTAGGGTTAGGGTTAAGGTACGGGTTAGGGTTAGGGTTAGGGTTAGGGTTAGGGTTAGGGTTAGAGTTTAGGGGTTAGGGTTAGGGTTAGGGTTAGGGTTAGGGTACGGGTTAGGGTTAGTGTTAGGGTTAGGATTAGTGTTAGGGTACGGGTTAGGTTTAGGGTAAGTGTTAGGGTTAGGGTACGGGTTAGGGTACGGGTTAGGGTTAGGGTTAGGGTTAGCGTTAGGGTACGGGTTAGGGTTAGGTTTAGGTTTAGCGTTAGGGTACGGGTCAGGGTTAGGGTTATGGTTAGGGTTAGGGTACGGGTTAGGGTTAGGTTTAGAGTTAGGGTTAGGGTACGGGTTAGGGTACGGGTTAGGGTTAGTGTTAGGGTTAGGGTTAGGGTTAGGGTGCGGTTTAGGGTTCGGGTTCGGGTTAGGGTTAGGGTTAGGGTTAGGGTATGGGTTAGGGTACCGGTTAGGGTTAGGGTTAGGTTACGGGTTAGGGTTAGGGTTAGGGTTAGGGTTAGGGTACAGGGTAGGGTTAGGGTTAGGCTACGGGTGTGGGTTACGGTACGGGTTAGGGTTAGGGTTAGGGTACGGGTTAGGTTTAGGGTTAGGGTACATGTTAGGGTTAAGGTTAGGGTTAGGTTTAGGGTTAGAGGTTAGGGTTAGGGTTAGGGTTAGGATTAGGATTAGTGTACGGGTTAGGGTACGGGTTAAGGTTAGGGTTAGGTTTAGGGTACGGTTTAGTGTTAGTGTTAGGGTACGTTTTAGGGATAGGGTACGGTTTAGGGTTAGGGTTTGCGTTAGGGTACGGGTTAGGGTCAGGGTACGGGTTAGGGTTAGGTTTAGGGCACGGGTTAGGTTTAGGGTTAGGGTACGGGTTAGGTTTAGGGTTAGGGTTAGGGTTAGGGTTATGGTTACGGTACGGGTTAGGGTTAGGGTTAGGGTACGGGTTAGGTTTAGGGTTAGGGTTAGGGTTAGTGTTAGGGTTAGGGTACGGGATAGGGTTAGGGTTAGGGTAAGGTTTAGGGTTAGGGTACGGGTTAGGGTTAGGTTTAGTGTATGGGTTAGGGTTAGGGTTAGGGTTAGGGTTAGGGTTAGGGTACGGGTTAGGGTTAGGGTTAGGGTACGGGTTAGGTTTAGGGAACGGGTTAGGGTTAGGGTATGGGTTAGGGTTAGGGTTAGGGTACGTGTTAGGGTTAGGGTTAGGGGTTAGTGTTAGGGTTAGGGTTAGGGTACAGGTTAGGGTTAGGGTACGGGTTAGATTTAGGGTTAGGGGTTAGGGTTAGGGTTAGGTTTAGGGTTAGGTTTAGGGTACGGGTTAGGGTTAGGCTACGGGTTAGGGTTAGGGTCGGGGTTAGGGGTTAGTGTTAGGGTTAGGGTTAGGGTACGGTTTAGGGTGAGGGTACGGGTTAGGTTTAGGGTTCGGGTTAGGTTTAGGTTTAGGGTACGGGTTAAGGTTAGGGTTAGGGGTTAGGGTTAGGGTTAGGGTTAGGGTTAGGTTACGGGTTAGGGTTAGGGTTAGGGTTAGGTTTAGGGTACGTGGTAGGGTTAGGGTTAGGGTACGGGTTAGGGTTAGGGTACGGGTTAGGGTTAGGGTTAGGGTACGGGTTAGGGTTAGGGTTAGGGTACGTGTTAGGGTTAGGGTTAGGGTTAGGGTTAAGGGTTAGGGTTAGGGTTAGGGTTAGGGTTAGGGTACGGGTTAGGTTTAGGGATAGGGTTAGGGTTAGGGTTATGGTTACGGTACGGGTTAGGGTTAGGGTTAGGGTACGGGTTAGGTTTAGGGTTAGGTTTAGGGTTTGTGTTAGGGTTAGGGTACGGGTTAGGGTTAGGGTTAGGGGAAGGTTTAGGGTTAGGGTACGGGTTAGGGTTAGGTTTAGGGTATGGGTTAGGGTTAGGGTTAGGGTTAGGGTTAGGGTACGGGTTAGGGTTAGGGTTAGGGTATGGGTTAGGTTTAGGGAACGGGTTAGGGTTAGGGTATGGGTTAGGGTTAGGTTTAGGGTACGTGTTATGGTTAGGGTTAGGGGTTAGTGTTAGGTTTAGGGTTAGGGTACGGGTTAGGGTTAGGCTACGGGTTAGGGTGAGGGTCGGGGTTAGGGGTTAGTGTTAGGGTTAGGGTTAGGGTACGGGTTAGGGTGAGGGTACGGGTTAGGTTAAGGGTTCGGGTTAGGTTTAGGTTTAGGGTACGGGTTAGGGTTAGGGTTAGGGGTTAGGGTTAGGGTTAGGGTTAGGGTTAGTTTACGGGTTAGGGTTAGGGTTAGGGTTAGGTTTAGGGTACGTGGTAGGGTTAGGGTTAGGGTACGGGTTAGGGTTAGGGTACGGGTTAGGGTTAGGTTTAGGGTACGGGTTAGGGTTAGGGTTAGGGTATGTGTTAGGGTTAGGGTTAGGGTTAGGGTTAAGGGTTAGGGTTAGGGTTAGTGTTAGGGTTAGGGTACGGGTTAGGGTACGGGTTAGGGTTATGATTAGGGTTAGGGTTACGGGTAGGTTACGGGATAGGGTTAGGATTACTGTATGATTTAGGGTTAGGGTACGGTTTATGGTTAGGATTAGGTTTAGGGTACGGGTTAGGGTTAGGGTACGGGTTAGGTTACGGGTTAGGTTTAGGGTTAGGGTTAGGGTTAGGGTTAGGGTTAGTGTACGGGGTAGGGTTAGGGTACGGGTTAGGGTATGGGTTAGGTTTAGGGTTAGGGTTAGGCTTAGGGTTAGGCTTAGGGTTAGGGTTGGGGTACGGGTTAAGGTTAGGGTACGAGTTAGGTTTAGGGTTACGGTTAGGGTTAGGTTTAGGGTTAGGGTTAGGGTACGGTTTAGGGTTCGGGTTAGGATTAGGGTTAGGGTACGGTTTAGGGTTAGGGTTAGGGTTAGGGTTAGGTTACGGGTTAGGGTTAGGGTTAGGATTAGGGTTAGGGTTAAGGGTTAGCGTTAGGGTTAGGGTTAGGGTTAGGGTTAGGGTACGGGTTAGGGTTAGGTTACGGGATAGGGTTAGGGTACGGGTTAGGGTACGGGTTAGGGTACGGGTTAGGGTTAGTGTACGGGTTAGGGTTAGGGTACGGGTTAGGGTTAGGGTTAGGTTACGGGTTAGAGTTAAGGTTAGGGTTAGGGTACGGGTTAGGGTTAGGATTAGGTTATGAGTTAGGGTTAGGGTTACGGGTTAGGGTTAGAGTTAGTGTTAGCGTACGGGTTAGGGTTAGGGTACGGGTTAGGGTACGGATTAGGGTACGGGTTAGGGTTAGTGTACGGGTTAGGGTTAGGGTACGGGTTAGGGTTAGGGTTAGGGTACGGGTTAGGGTTAAGGTTAGGGTTAGGGTACGGGTTAGGGTTAGGGTACGGGTTAGGTTTAGGGTTAGGGTTAGAGTACGGTTTAGGGTTAGGGTTAGGGGTTAGGGTTAGGGTACGGATTAGGGTTAGGGTTAGGGTTAGGTATAGGGTACGGGTAGGGTTAGGGTTAGGGTTAGTGTTAGGGTTAAGGTACGGGTTAAGATTAGGGTTAAGTTTAGGGTTAGGGTTAGGTTTAGGGGTTAGGGTTAGGGTTAGGGTTAAGGTACGGTTTAGGGTTTGTGTTAGGTTTAGGGTTAGGGTTAGTGTACGGGTTAGGTTTAGGGTTAGGGATAGGATTAGGGTACAGGTTAGGGTACGGGTTAGGGTTAGGGTTAGGGTTAAGGTTAGGGTCAGGGTACGGGTTAGGGTTAGGGTTAGGGTTAGCGTTAGAGTACGGGTTAGGGTTAGGCTTAGGGTTAGGGTTAGGGTTTGGGTACGGTTAAGGGTTAGGGTTAGGGTTAGGGTTAGGGTTTGGGTTAGGGTACAGGTTAGGGTACGGGTTAGGGTTAGGGTTAGGGTTAGGGTATGGGTAAGGGTTAGGGTTAGGGTTAGGGTTAGGGTACGGGTTAGGGTTAGGGTTAGGGGTTAGGGTTAGGTTTAGGGTTAGGGTACGTGTTAGGGTTAGGGTTAGGAGTTAGTGTTAGGGTTAGGGTTAGGGTACGGGTTAGGGTTAGGGTACGTGTTAGGGTTAGGGTCAGGGTTAGGGTTAGGGTACGGGTTAGGGTTAGGGTACGGGTTAGGGTTAGGGTACAGGTTAGGTTTAGGGTTCGGGTTAGGTTTAGGGTTAGGGTACGGGTTAGGGTTAGAGTTAGGGGTTAGGTTTAGGGTTAGGGTTAGGGTTAGGGTTAGTGTACGGTTTAGGGTTAGGGTACGGGTTAGGGTATGGGTTAGGTTTAGGGTTAGGGTTAGGCTTAGGGTTAGGCTTAGGGTTAGGGTTGGGGTACGGGTTAGGGTTAGGGTACGAGTTAGGTTTAGGGTTACGGTTAGGGTTAGGTTTAGGGTTAGGGTTAGGGTACGGTTTAGGGTTCGGGTTAGGGTTAGGGTTAGGGTTAGGGTACGGTTTAGGGTTAGGGTTAGGGTTAGGGTTAGGTTACGGTTTAGGGTTAGGGTTAGGGTTAGGGTTAGGGTTAGGTTTAAGGGTTAGGGTTAGGGTTAGGGTTAGGGTTAGGGTACGGGTTAGGGTTATGGTTAGGTTTAGGGTTAGGGGTAGGGTACGGGTTAGGCTTAGGATTAGGGTAAGGTTTAGGTTTAGGGTACGGTTTAGGGTTAGGTTTAGGTTTAGTGTACGGGTTAGGGTTAGGGTACGGGTTAGGGTACGGGTTAGGTTTAGGGTTAGGGTTGGGGTCAGGGTTAGGGTTAGGTTTAGTGTTAGCGTACGGGTTAGGATTAGGGTACGGTTTAGGGTTAGGTTACGGTTTAGGTTTAGGTTTAGGTTTAGGGTACGGGTTAGGGTTAGGGTACGGGTTAGGGTATGGGTTAGGGTTAGGTTTAGGGTTAGGGTACGGGTTAGGGTTAAGGTACGTGTTAGGTTTAGGGTTAGGGTACGGGTTAGGGTTAGGGTTAGGGTTAGGGTTAGGGGTTAGGGTTAGGTTTAGGGTTAGGGTTAGGGTACGGGTTAGGCTTAGTGTTAGGGTTAGGGTTAGGGTTAGGGTACGGGTTAGGTTTAGGGTTAGGGTTAGTTTTAGGGTACGGGTTAAGTTACGGGTTAGGGTACGGGTTAGGGTTAGGGTACGGGTTAGGGTACGGGTTTGGGTACGGGTTAGGGTACGGGTTGGGGTTAGGGTTAGGGTTAGGGTTTGGGTACGTTTTAGGGTTAGGGTTAGTGTTAGGTGTTAGGGGTTAGGGTTAGGGTTAGGGTTAGGGTTAGGGTTAGGGTACGGTTTAGGGTTAGGGTTAGGGTTAGTATTAGGGTTAAGGTACGGGTTAGGGTTAGCGTTAGGGTTAGGGTTAGGGTTAGGTTTTAGGGGTTAGGGTTAGTGTTAGGGTTAGGGTTAGGGTTCAGGTATGGGTTAGGGTTAGTGTTAGGGTTAGGATTAGGGTTAGGGTACGGGTTAGGTTTAGGGTAAGGGTTTGGGTTAGGGTACGGGTTAGGGTACGGGTTAGGGTTAAGGTTAGGGTTAGGGTACAGGTTAGGGTTAGGGTTAGGGTACGGGTTAGTGTTAGGGGTAGGTTTAGGGTTAGGGTTAGGTTTAGGGTACGTGTTAGGGTTAGGTTTAGTGTTAGGGTTAGAGTACGGGTTAGGGTACTGGTTAGGATTAGTGTTAGGGTTAGGGTATGGGTTAGGGTTAGGGTTCGGTTTAGGGTTAGGGTTAGGGTGCGGTTTAGGGTTCGGTTTAGGGTTAGGGTTAGGGTTAGGTTTAGGGTTAGGGTTAGTGTTAGGTTACGGGTTAGGGTTAGGGTTAGGGTACGGAGTAGGGTTAGTGTTAGGGTACGGGTTAGGGTTAGGGTACGGGTTAGGGTTAGGGTTAGAGAACGGGTTTGGTTTAGGGTTAGGGAACGTGTTAGGGTTAGGGTTAGGTTTAGGGTTAGAGGTTAGGGTTAGGGTTAGGTTTAGGGTTAGGATTAGGGTACGGGTTAGGGTACGGGTTATGTTTAGGGTTAGGTTACGGGTTAGGTTTAGGTTTAGGGTACGTTTTAGGGTTAGGGTACGGTTTAGGGTTAGGGTTAGGGTTAGGGTTAGGGTACGGGTTAGTGTTAGGGTACGGGTTAGGGTTAGGTTTAGGGTACGGGTTAGGGTTAGGGTACTGTTTAGTGTTAGGGTTAGGCTTAAGGTTAGGGTATGGGTTAGGGTTAGGGTTATGGTACGGGTTAGGTTTAGTGTTAGGGTTAGGGTTAGTGTTAGGGTTAGGGTACGGTTTAGGGTTAGGGTTAGGGTACGGGTTAGGGTTAGGGTACGGGTTAGGGTTAGGTTTAGGGTAGGGGTTAGCGTTAGGGTTAGGGTTAGGGTTTGGGTTAGGGGTTAGGGTTAGGGTTAGGGTTAGGGTACGGGTTAGGGTTAGGGTTAGGGTTAGGGTACGGGTTAGGGTTAGGGTTAGGTTTAGGGTTAGGGTTAGGGGTTAGGGGTTAGGGTTAGTGATAGGGTTAGGTGTTAGGGGTTAGGGTTAGGGTTAGGGTTAGGGTTAAGGTAAGGGTACAGTTTAGGGTTAGGTTTAGGGGTTAGGGTTAGGGTTAGGGTTAGGGTACGGGTTAGGGTTAAGGTTAGGGTTAGGGTTTGGGTTAGGGGTTAGGGTTAGGGTTAGGGTTAGGGTACGGGTTAGGGTTAGGGCTAGGGTACGGGTTAGGGTACGGGTTAGGGTTAGGGTACGGGTTAGGGTTAGGGTTAGGTTTAGGGTTAGGGTTAGGGGTTAGGGGTTAGGGTTAGTGATAGGGTTAGGTGTTAGGGGTTAGGGTTAGGGTTAGGGTTAGGGTTAGGGTTAAGGTACGGGTTAGGGTTAGGTTTAGGGTTAGGGTTAGAGTTTAGGGGTTAGGATTAGGGTTAGGGTTAGGGTTAGGGTTAGGGTACGGGTTAGGGTTAGTGTTAGGGTTAGGATTAGTGTTAGGGTACGGGTTAGGTTTAGGGTAAGTGTTAGGGTTAGGGTGCGGGTTAGGGTACGGGTTAGGGTTAGGGTTAGGGTTAGGGTACGGGTTAGGGTTAGGTTTAGGTTTAGCGTTAGGGTACGGGTCAGGGTTAGGGTTATGGTTAGGGTTAGGGTACGGGTTAGGGATAGGTTTAGGATTAGGGTTAGGGTACGGTTTAGGGTACGGTTTAGGGTTAGTGTTCGGGTTAGGGTATGTGTTAGGGTTAGGGTTAGGTTTAGGGTTAGGGTTAGGGTAAGGTTTAGGGTTCGGGTTAGGGTTAGGGTTAGGGTTAGGGTTAGGGTATGGGTTAGGGTACCGGTTAGGGTTAGGGTTAGGTTACGGGTTAGGGTTAGGGTTAGAGTTAGGGTTAGGGTTAGTGTACGGGGTAGGGTTAGGGTTAGGCTACGGGTGTGGGTTACGGTACGGGTTAGGGTTAGGGTTAGGGTACGGGTTAGGTTTAGGGTTAGGGTACGTGTTAGGGTTAGGGTTAGGGTTAGGGTTAGGGTTAGAGGTTAGGGTTAGGGTTAGGGTTAGGTTTAGGATTAGTGTACGGGTTAGGGTACGGGTTAGGGTTAGGGTTAGGTTTAGAGTACGGTTTAGTGTTAGTGTTAGGGTACGTTTTAGGTATAGGGTACGGTTTAGGGTTAGGGTTTGCGTTAGGGTACGGGTTAGGGTTAGGGTACGGGTTAGGGTTAGGTTTAGGGCACTGGTTAGGGTTAGGGTTAGGGTACGGGTTAGGTTTAGGGTTAGGGTTAGGGTTAGGGTTATGGTTACGATACGGGTTAGGGTTAGGGTTAGGGTTCGGGTTAGGTTTAGGGTTAGGGTTAGGGTTAGTGTTAGGGTTAGGTTACGGGTTAGGGTTAGGGTTAGGGTAAGGTTTAGGTTTAGGGTACGGGTTAGGGTTAGGTTTAGGGTATGGGGTAGGGTTAGTGTTAGGGTTAGGGTTAGGGTACGGGTTAGGGTTAGGTTTAGGGTACGGGTTAGGTTTAGGGAACGGGTTAGGGTTAGGGTATGGGTTAGGGTTAGGGTTAGGGTACGTGTTATGGTTAGGGTTAGGGGTTAGTGTTAGGGTTAGGGTTAGGGTACAGGTTAGGGTTAGGGTACGGGTTAGAGTTAGGGTTGGGGCTTAGGGTTAGGGTTAGGTTTAGGGTTAGGTTTAGGGTACGGGTTAGGGTTAGGCTACGGGTTAGGGTGAGGGTCGGGGTTAGGGGTTAGTGTTAGGGTTAGGGTTAGGGTACGGTTTAGGGTGAGGGTACGGGTTAGGTTTAGGGTTCGGGTTAGGTTTAGGTTTTAGGTACGGGTTAGGGTTAGGGTTAGGCGTTAGGGTTAGGGTTAGGGTTAGGGTTAGGTTACGGGTTAGGGTTAGGGTTAGGGTTAGGTTTAGGGTACGTGGTAGGGTTAGGGTTAGGGTACGGGTTAGGGTTAGGGTACGGGTTAGGGTTAGGTTTAGGGTACGGGTTAGGGTTAGGGTTAGGGTACGTGTTAGGGTTAGGGTTAGGGTTAGGGTTAAGGGTTAGGGTTAGGGTTAGGGTTAGGGTTAGGGTACGGGTTAGGGTACGGGTTAGGGTTATGATTAGGGTTAGGGTTAGGGGTAGGTTACGGGATAGGGTTAGGATTAGGGTATGATTTAGGGTTAGGGTACGGTTTAGGGTTAGGATTAGGTTTAGGGTACGGGTTAGGGTTAGGGTACGGTTTAGGGTACGGGTTAGGTTTAGGGTTAGGGTTAGGGTTAGGGTTAGTGTTAGCGTACGGGTTAGGATTAGGGTACGGTTTAGGGTTAGGGTACGGTTTAGGGTTAGGTTTAGGTTTAGGATACGGGTTAGGGTTAGGGTACGGGTTAGGGTACGGGTTAGGGTTAGGGTTAGGGTTAGGGTACGGGTTAGGGTTAGGGTTAGTGGTTAGGGTTAGGGTTAGGGTTAGGGTTAGGCTTAGGGTATGGGTTAGGGTTAGGGTACGGGTTAGGGTTAGGGTTAGGGTTAGGGTTAGCGTACGGGTTAGTGTTAGTGTTAGGGTTAGGGTTAGGGGTTAGGGGTTGGGGTTCGGGTTAGGGTTAGTTAGGGTACGGGTTATGTTTAGGGTTAGGGTACGGGTTAGGGTTAGGGTTAGGGTCAGGGTTAGGGTACGGGGTAGGGTTAGGTTTAGGGTTAGGTTTAGGGTTAGTATTAGGGTTAGGGTACGGGTTAGGGTTAGGGTTAGGGTAAGGTTTAGGGTTAGGGTACGGGTTAGGGTTAGGTTTAGGGTATGGGGTAGGGTTAGGGTTAGGGTTAGGGTTAGGGTACGGGTTAGGGTTAGGGTTAGGGTACGGGTTAGGTTTAGGGAACGGGTTAGGGTTAGGGTATGGGTTAGGTTTAGGGTTAGGGTACGTGTTATGGTTAGGGTTAGGGGTTAGTGTTAGGGTTAGGGTTTTGGTACAGGTTAGGGTTAGGGTACGGGTTAGAGTTAGGGTTAGGGGTTAGGGTTAGGGTTAGGTTTAGGGTTAGGTTTAGTGTACGGGTTAGGGTTAGGCTACGGGTTAGGGTGAGCGTCGGGGTTAGGGGATAGTGTTAGGGTTAGGGTTGTGGTACGGGTTAGGGTGAGGGTACGGGTTAGGTTTAGGGTTCGGGTTAGGTTTAGGTTTAGGGTACGGGTTAGGGTTAGCGTTAGGGGTTAGGGTTAGGGTTAGGGTTAGGGTTAGATTACGGGTTAGGGTTAGGGTTAGGGTTAGGTTTAGGGTACGTGGTAGGGTTACGGTTAGGGTACGGGTTAGGGTTAGGGTACGGGTTAGGGTTAGGGTTAGGGTACGGGTTAGGGTTAGGGTTAGGGTACGTGTTAGGGTTAGGGTTAGGGTTAGGGTACGGGTTAGGGTTAGGGTTAGGGTTAGGGTTAGCGTACGGGTTAGTGTTAGTGTTAGTGTTAGTGTTAGGGTTAGGGGTTAGGGGTTGGGGTTCGGGTTAGGGTTAGTTAGGGTACAGGTTATGTTTAGGGTTAGGGTACGGGTTAGGGTTACGGTTAGGGTCAGGGTTAGGGTACGGGGTAGGGTTAGGTTTAGGGTTAGGGTTAGGGGTTAGGGGTTAGGGTTAGGGTTAGGGTTAGTGTTAGGGTTAGGGTACGGGTTAGGGTAAAGGTTAGGGTTAGGGTACGGGTTAGTGTTAGCGTTAGGGTTAGAGTTAGGGTTACGGTACGGATTAGGTTGCGAGTTAGGGTTAGGGTACGGGTTAGGGTTAGGTTACGGGTTAGGGTACGGTTTAGGGTTAGGTTTTGGGTTAGGGTCAGGGTACGGGTTAGGGTTAGGGTACGGGTTAGGTTTAGGTTTAGGGTTAGGGTACGGGTTAGGGTTAGGGTACGGGTTAGGGTTAGGTTGAGGGTACGGGTTAGTGTTAGGATTAGGGTACAGGTTAGGGTTAGGGTTAGGGTTAGGGTACGGGTTAGGGTTAGGTTTAGGATTAGGGTACGGGTTAGGGTTAGGGTTAAGGGTTAGGGTTAGGGTACCGGTTAGGTTTAGGGTTAGGGTTAGGGTTAGGTTTAGGTTTAGGGTACGGGTTAGGGTTAGGGTTAGGTTTAGTGTTAGGGTTAAGGTACGGGTTAGGGTTAGGGTTAGGGTTAGGATTAGGGTTAGGTTTCGGGTTAGGTTTAGGGTAAGGTTTAGTGTTAGGGTACGGGTTAGGGTATGGGTTAGGGTTAGGGTTAGGGTTAGGGTACGGGTTAGGGTTAGGTTTAGGGTTAGGTTACGGGTTAGGGTTAGGGTTAGATTTAGGGTTAGGGTTAAGGTACGGGTTAGGTTACGGGCTAGGGTACGGGTTAGGGATAGGTTACGGGTTAGGGTTAGGGTTAGGGTTAGGGTTAGTGTGCGGTTTAGGGTTCGGGTTACGTTTAGTGTTAGGGTTAGCATTAGGTTACGGGTTAGGTTTAGGGTTAGGGTTAGGGTTAGGGTTATGGTTAGCGTTAGCGTTAGGGTTAGGGTTAGGGTACGGGTTAGGTTTAGGGTTAGGGTTAGGGTTAGTGTTAGGGTTAGGGTACGGGTAGGGTTAGGGTTAGGGTAAGGGTTAGGGTTAGGGTACGGATTATGGTTAGGTTTAGGGAATGGGTTAGGGTTAGGGTTAGGGTTAGGGTTAGTGTACGGGTTATGGTTAATGTTAGGTTTAGGGTTAGGGTTAGTGTTAGGGTACGGGTTAGGGTTAGGGTTAGGGGTTAGGGTTAGGGTTAGGGTTAGGGTTAGGGTACGGGTTAGGTTTAGGGTTAGGGTTAGAGTTAGGGTCAGGATTAGGGGTCAGGGTTAGGGTACGGGTTAGGGTTAGTGTTAGGGTACGAGTTAGGGTTAGGGTACGGGTTAGGGTTAGGGATAGAGTTAGGGTTAGGGTTAGGGTACGTGTATGGGTTAGGGTTAGGGTTAGGGTTAGGGTACGGGTTAGGGTTAGGGTACGGGTTAGGGTTAGGTTGAGGGTACGGGTTAGTGTTAGGATTAGGGTACAGGTTAGTGTTAGGGTTAGGGTTAGGGTACGGGTTAGGGTTAGGTTTAGGATTAGGGTACGGGTTAGGGTTAGGGTTAAGGGTTAGGGTTAGGGTACCGGTTAGGTTTAGGGTTAGGGTTAGGGTTAGGTTTAGGTTTAGGGTACGGGTTAGGGTTAGGGTTAGGTTTAGTGTTAGGGTTAAGGTACGGGTTAGGGTTAGGGTTAGGGTTAGGGTTAGGGTTAGGATTAGGGTTAGGTTTCGGGTTAGGTTTAGGGTAAGGTTTAGTGTTAGGGTACGGGTTAGGGTATGGGTTAGGGTTAGGGTTAGGGTTAGGGTACGGGTTAGGGTTAGGTTTAGGGTTAGGTTACGGGTTAGGGTTAGGGTTAGATTTAGGGTTAGGGTTAAGGTACGGGTTAGGTTACGGGCTAGGGTACGGGTTAGGGATAGGTTACGGGTTAGGGTTAGGGTTAGGGTTAGGGTTAGGGTGCGGTTTAGGGTTCGGGTTACGTTTAGTGTTAGGGTTAGCATTAGGTTACGGGTTAGGTTTAGGGTTAGGTTTAGGGTTAGGGTTATGGTTAGCGTTAGCGTTAGGGTTAGGGTTAGGGTACGGGTTAGGTTTAGGGTTAGGGTTAGGGTTAGTGTTAGGGTTAGGGTACGGGTTAGGGTTAGGGTTAGGGTAAGGGTTAGGGTTAGGGTACGGATTATGGTTAGGTTTAGGGAATGTGTTAGGGTTAGGGTTAGGGTTAGGGTTAGTGTACGGGTTATGGTTAATGTTAGGTTTAGGGTTAGGGTTAGTGTTAGGGTACGGGTTAGGGTTAGGGTTAGGGGTTAGGGTTAGGGTTAGGGTTAGGGTTAGGGTACGGGTTAGGTTTAGGGTTAGGGTTAGAGTTAGGGTCAGGATTAGGGGTCAGGATTAGGGTACGGGTTAGGGTTAGGGTTAGGGTACGAGTTAGGGTTAGGGTACGGGTTAGGGTTAGGGATAGAGTTAGGGTTAGGGTTAGGGTACGTGTATGGGTTAGGGTTAGGGTTAGGGTTAGGGTACGGGTTAGGGTTAGGGTTAGGGTACGTGTTAGGGTTAGGGTTAGGGGTTAGTGTTAGCGTTAGCGTTAGGGTACGGGTTAGGGTTAGGGTACGTGTTAGGGTTAGGGTTAGGGTTAGGGTTAGGGTACGGGTTAGGTTTAGGGTTAGGGTTAGGCTTAGGGTTAGGCTTAGTGTTAGTGTTAGCGTACGGGTTAGGATTAGGGTACGGTTTAGGGTTAGGGTACGGTTTAGGGTTAGGTTTAGGTTTAGGATACGGGTTAGGGTTAGGGTACGGGTTAGGGTACGGGTTAGGGTACGGGTTAGGGTTAGGGTTAGGGTACGGGTTAGGGTTAGGGTTAGTGGTTAGGGTTAGGGTTAGGGTTAGGCTTAGGGTATGGGTTAGGGTTAGGGTACGGGTTAGGGTTAGGGTTAGGGTTAGGGTTAGCGTACGGGTTAGTGTTAGTGTTAGGGTTAGGGTTAGGGGTTAGGGGTTGGGGTTCGGGTTAGGGTTAGTTAGGGTACTGGTTATGTTTAGGGTTAGGGTACGGGTTAGGGTTAGGGTTAGGGTCAGGGTTAGGGTACGGGGTAGGGTTAGGTTTAGGGTTAGGGTTAGGGTTAGTATTAGGGTTAGGGTACGGGTTAGGGTTAGGGTTAGGGTAAGGTTTAGGGTTAGGGTACGGGCTAGGGTTAGGTTTAGGGTATGGGGTAGGGTTAGGGTTAGGGTTAGTGTTAGGGTACGGGTTAGGGTTAGGGTTAGGGTACGGGTTAGGTTTAGGGAACGGGTTAGGGTTAGGGTATGGGTTAGGGTTAGGGTACGGGTTAGAGTTAGGGTTAGGGGTTAGGGTTAGGGTTAGGTTTAGGGTTAGGTTTAGGGTATGGGTTAGGGTTAGGCTACGGGTTAGGGTGAGGGTCGGGGTTAGGGGTTAGTGTTAGGGTTAGGGTTGTGGTACGGGTTAGGGTGAGGGTACGGGTTAGGTTTAGGGTTCGGGTTAGGTTTAGGTTTAGGGTACGGGTTAGGGTTAGCGTTAGGTGTTAGGGTTAGGGTTAGGGTTAGGGTTAGGTTACGGGTTAGGGTTAGGGTTAGGGTTAGGTTTAGGGTACGTGGTAGGGTTAGGGTTAGGGTACGGGTTAGGGTTAGGGTACGGGTTAGGGTTAGGGTTAGGGTACGGGTTAGGGTTAGGGTTAGGGTACGTGTTAGGGTTAGGGTTAGGGTTAGGGTTAAGGGTTAGGTTTAGGGTTAGGGTTAGGGTTAGGGTTAGGGTACGGGTTAGGGTACGGGTTAGGGTTATGATTAGGGTTAGGGTTAGGGGTAGGTTACGGGATAGGGTTAGGATTAGGGTATGATTTAGGGTTAGGGTACGGTTTAGGGTTAGGATTAGGTTTAGGGTACGGGTTAGGGTTAGGGTACGGGTTAGGGTACGGGTTAGGTTTAGGGTTAGGGTTAGGGTTAGGGTTAGTGTTAGCGTACGGGTTAGGATTAGGGTACGGTTTAGGGTTAGGGTACGGTTTAGGGTTAGGTTTAGGTTTAGGATACGGGTTAGGGTTAGGGTACGGGTTAGGGTACGGGTTAGGGTACGGGTTAGGGTTAGGGTTAGGGTTAGGGTACGGGTTAGGGTTAAGGTTAGTGGTTAGGGTTAGGGTTAGGGTTAGGCTTAGGGTATGGGTTAGGGTTAGGGTACGGGTTAGGGTTAGGGTTAGGGTTAGGGTTAGCGTACGGGTTAGTGTTAGTGTTAGTGTTAGGGTTAGGGGTTAGGGGTTGGGGTTCGGGTTAGGGTTAGTTAGGGTACGGGTTATGTTTAGGGTTAGGGTACGGGTTAGGGTTAGGGTTAGGGTCAGGGTTAGGGTACGGGGTAGGGTTAGGTTTAGGGTTAGGGTTAGGGGTTAGGGGTTAGGGTTAGGGTTAGGGTTAGTGTTAGGGTTAGGGTACGGGTTAGGGTAAATGTTAGGGTTAGGGTACGGGTTAGTGTTAGGGTTAGGGTTAGAGTTAGTGTTAGGGTACGGATTAGGTTACGAGTTAGGGTTAGGGTACGGGTTAGGGTTAGGGTACGGGTTAGGGTACGGTTTAGGGTTAGGTTTTGGGTTAGGGTCAGGGTACGGGTTAGGGTTAGGGTACGGGTTAGGTTTAGGTTTAGGGTTAGGGTACGGGTTAGGGTTAGGGTACGGGTTAGGGTTAGGTTGAGGATACGGGTTAGGGTTAGGATTAGGGTACAGGTTAGGGTTAGGGTTAGGGTTAGGGTACGGGTTAGGGTTAGGTTTAGGATTAGGGTACGGGTTAGGGTTAGGGTTAAGGGTTAGGGTTAGGGTACCGGTTAGGTTTAGGGTTAGGGTTAGGGTTAGGTTTAGGTTTAGGGTACGGGTTAGGGTTAGGGTTAGGTTTAGTGTTAGGGTTAAGGTACGGGTTAGGGTTAGGGTTAGGGTTAGGGTTAGGATTAGGGTTAGGTTTCGGGTTAGGTTTAGGGTAAGGTTTAGTGTTAGGGTACGGGTTAGGGTATGGGTTAGGGTTAGGGTTAGGGTACGGGTTAGGGTTAGGGTTAGGGTTAGGGTACGGGTTAGGGTTAGGGTTAGATTTAGGGTTAGGGTTAAGGTACGTGTTAGGTTACGGGCTAGGGTACGGGTTAGGGATAGGGTACGGGTTAGGGTTAGGGTTAGGGTTAGGGTTAGGGTGCGGTTTAGGGTTCGGGTTACGTTTAGTGTTAGGGTTAGCATTAGGGTACGGGTTAGGTTTAGGGTTAGGGTTAGGGTTAGGGTTATGGTTAGCGTTAGGGTTAGGGTTAGGGTTAGGGTACGGGTTAGGTTTAGGGTTAGGGTTAGGGTTAGTGTTAGGGTTAGGGTACGGGTTAGGGTTAGGGTTAGGGTAAGGGCTAGGGTTAGGGTACGGATTATGGTTAGGTTTATGGAATGGGTTAGGGTTAGGGTTACGGTTAGGGTTAGTGTACGGGTTATGGTTAATGTTAGGTTTAGGGTTAGGGTTAGTGTTAGGGTACGGGTTAGGGTTAGGGTTAGGGGTTAGGGTTAGGGTTAGGGTTAGGGTTAGGGTACGGGTTAGGTTTAGGGTTAGAGTTAGAGTTAGGGTCAGGATTAGGGGTCAGGGTTAGGGTACGGGTTAGGGTTAGGGTTAGGGTACGAGTTAGTTTTAGGGTACGGGTTAGGGTTAGGGATAGAGTTAGGGTTAGGGTTAGGGTACGTGTATGGGTTAGGGTTAGGGTTAGGATTAGGGTACGGGTTAGGGTTAGGGTTAGGGTACGGGTTAGGTTTAGGGAACGGGTTAGGGTTAGGGTAAGGGTTAGGGTTAGGGTTAGGGTACGTGTTAGGGTTAGGGTTAGGGGTTAGTGTTAGGGTTAGGGTTAGGGTACGGGTTAGGGTTAGGGTACGTGTTAGGGTTAGGGTTAGGGTTACGGTTAGGGTACGGGTTAGGTTTAGGTTTAGGGTTAGGCTTAGGGTTAGGCTTAGTGTTAGGGTTAGGGTACGGGTTAGGGTTAGGGTACGGGTTAGGGTTAGAGTTACGGTTAGGGTTACGTTTAGGGTTAGGGTTAGGGTACGGTTTAGGGTTCGGGTTAGGGTTAGGGTTAGGGTTAGGGTACGGTTTAGGGTTAGGGTTAGGGTTAGGGTTAGGTTACGGGTTAGGGTTAGGGTTAGGGTTAGGGTTAGGGTACGTGGTAGTTTTAGGGTTAGGGTACGGGTTAGGGTTAGGGTTAGGGTTAGGGTTAGGGTTAGGATTAGGGTTAGGGTTCGGGTTAGGTTTAGGGTAAGGGTTAGTGTTAGGGTACGGGTTAGGGTATGGGTTAGGGTTAGGGTTAGGGTACGGGTTAGCGTTAGGGTTAGGGTTAGAGTTAGGGTACGGGTCAGGGTTAGGGGTTAGGGTTAGGGTTAGGGTTAGGGTACGGGTTAGGGTGAGGGTACGGGTTAGGTTTAGGGTTCGGGTTAGGTTTAGGGTTAGGGTACGGGTTAGGGTTAGGGTTAGGGGTTAGGGTTATGGTTAGGGTTAGGGTTAGGTTACGGGGTAGGGATAGGGTTAGGGTTAGGGTTAGGGTACGGTTTAGGGTTAGGGTTAGGGTTAGAGTTAGGGTACGGTTTAGGGTTAGGGTTAGGGTACGGGTTAGGGTTAGGTTTAGGGTACGGGTTAGGGTTAGGGTACTGTTTAGGGTTAGGGTTAGGCTTAGGGTTAGGGTATGGGTTAGGGATAGGGTTATGGTACGGGTTAGGTTTAGGGTTAGGGTTAGGGTTAGTGTTAGGGTTAGGGTACGGTTAAGGGTTAGGGTTAGGGTACGGGTTAGGGTTTGGGTACGGGTTAGGGTTAGGTTTAGGGTAGGGGTTAGGGTTAGGGTTAGGGTTAGGGTTAGGGTACGGGTTATGGTTAGGGTTAGGTTTAGGGTTAGGTTTAGAGTTAGGGTACAGTTTAGGGTTAGGTTTAGGGGTTAGGGTTAGGGTTAGGGTTAGGGTACGGGTTAGGGTTAGGGTTAGGGTTAGGGTCAGGGTTAGGGGTTAGGGTTAGGGTTAGGGTTAGGGTACGGGTTAGGGTTAGGGTTAGGGTACGGGTTAGGTTTAGGGTTAGGGTTAGGGTACGGGTTAGGGTTAGGGTTAGGTTTAGGGTTAGGTTTAGGGGTTAGGGGTTAGGGTTAGTGTTTGTGTTAGGTGTTAGGGGTTAGGGTTAGGGTTAGGGTTAGGGTTAGGGTTAAGGTACGGGTTAGGGTTAGGGTAGGGTTAGGGTTAGGGTTAGGGTTAGAGTTTAGGGGTTAGGGTTAGGGTTAGGGTTAGGGTTAGGGTACGGGTTAGGGTTAGTGTTAGGGTTAGGATTAGTGTTAGGGTACGGGTTAGGTTTAGGGTAAGTGTTAGGGTTAGGGTACGGGTTAGGGTACGGGTTAGGGTTAGGGTTAGGGTACGGGTTAGGGTTAGGTTTAGGTTTAGCGTTAGGGTACGGGTCAGGGTTAGGGTTATGGTTAGGGTTAGGGTACGGGTTAGGGTTAGGGTTAGGGTACGGGTTAGGGTTAGGGTTAGGGTACGTGTTAGGGTTAGGGTTAGGGTTAGGGTTAGGGTTAGGTTTAGGGTTAGGGTTAGGGTTAGGGTTAGGGTACGGTTTAGGGTACGGGTTAGGGTTATGATTAGGGTTAGGGTTAGGGGTAGGTTACGGGATAGGGTTAGGATTAGGGTATGATTTAGGGTTAGGGTACGGTTTAGGGTTAGGATTAGGTTTAGGGTACGGGTTAGGGTTAGGGTACGGGTTAGGGTACGGGTTAGGTTTAGGGTTAGGGTTAGGGTTAGGGTTAGTGTTAGCGTACGGGTTAGGATTAGGGTACGGTTTAGGGTTAGGGTACGGTTTAGGGTTAGGTTTAGGTTTAGGATACGGGTTAGGGTTAGGGTACGGGTTAGGGTACGGGTTAGGGTTAGTGTTAGGGTTAGGGTTAGGGTACGGGTTAGGGTTAGGGTTAGTGGTTAGGGTTAGGGTTAGGGTTAGGCTTAGGGTATGGGTTAGGGTTAGGGTACGGGTTAGGGTTAGGGTTAGGGTTAGGGTTAGTGTACGGGTTAGTGTTAGTGTTAGGGTTAGGGTTAGGGGTTAGGGGTTGGGGTTCGGGTTAGGGTTAGTTAGGGTACGGTTTATGTTTAGGGTTAGGGTACGGGTTAGGGTTAGGGTTAGGGTCAGGGTTAGGGTACGGGGTAGGGTTAGGTTTAGGGTTGGGGTTAGGGTTAGTATTAGGGTTAGGGTACGTGTTAGGGTTAGGGTTAGGGTAAGGTTTAGGTTTAGGGTACGGGCTAGGGTTAGGTTTAGGGTATGGGGTAGGGTTAGGGTTAGGGTTAGGGTTAGGGTACGGGTTAGGGTACGGGTTAGGGTTAGGGTTAGGGTACGGGTTAGGGTTAGGTTTAGGTTTAGCGTTAGGGTACGGGTCAGGGTTAGGGTTATGGTTAGGGTTAGGGTACGGGTTAGGGTTAGGGTTAGGGTACGGGTTAGGGTTAGGGTTAGGGTACGTGTTAGGGTTAGGGTTAGGGTTAGGGTTAGGGTTAGGTTAGGTTAGGGTTAGGGTTAGGGTTAGGGTTAGGGTACGGGTTAGGGTACGGGTTAGGGTTATGATTAGGGTTAGGGTTAGGGGTAGGTTACGGGATAGGGTTAGGATTAGGGTATGATTAGGGTTAGTGTACGGTTTAGGGTTAGGATTAGGTTTAGGGTACGGGTTAGGGTTAGGGTACGGGTTAGGGTACGGGTTAGGTTTAGGGTTAGGGTTAGGGTTAGGGTTAGTGTTAGCGTATGGGTTAGGATTAGGGTACGGTTTAGGGTTAGGGTACGGTTTAGGGTTAGGTTTAGGTTTAGGATACGGGTTAGGGTTAGGGTACGGGTTAGGGTACGGGTTAGGGTTAGTGTTAGGGTTAGGGTTAGGGTACGGGTTAGGGTTAGGGTTAGTGGTTAGGGTTAGGGTTAGGGTTAGGCTTAGGGTATGGGTTAGGGTTAGGGTACGGGTTAGGGTTAGGGTTAGGGTTAGGGTTAGTGTACGGGTTAGTGTTAGTGTTAGGGTTAGGGTTAGGGGTTAGGGGTTGGGGTTCGGGTTAGGGTTAGTTAGGGTACGGGTTATGTTTAGGGTTAGGGTACGGGTTAGGGTTAGGGTTAGGGTCAGGGTTAGGGTACGGGGTAGGGTTAGGTTTAGGGTTGGGGTTAGGGTTAGTATTAGGGTTAGGGTACGTGTTAGGGTTAGGGTTAGGGTAAGGTTTAGGTTTAGGGTACGGGCTAGGGTTAGGTTTAGGGTATGGGGTAGGGTTAGGGTTAGGGTTAGGGTTAGGGTACGGGTTAGGGTTAGGGTTAGGGTACGGGTTAGGTTTAGGGAACGGGTTAGGGTTAGGGTATGGGTTAGGTTTAGGGTTAGGGTACGTGTTATTGTTAGGGTTAGGGGTTAGTGTTAGGGTTAGGGTTAGGGTACAGGTTAGGGTTAGGGTACGGGTTAGAGTTAGGGTTAGGGGTTAGGGTTAGGGTTAGGTTTAGGGTTAGGTTTAGGGTACGGGTTAGGGTTAGGCTACGGGTTAGGGTGAGGGTCGGGGTTAGGGGTTAGTGTTAGGGTTAGGGTTGTGGTACGGGTTAGGGTGAGGGTACGGGTTAGGTTTAGGGTTCGGGTTAGGTTTAGGTTTAGGGTACGGGTTAGGGTTAGCGTTAGGGGTTAGGGTTAGGGTTAGGGTTAGGGTTAGGTTACGGGTTAGGGTTAGGGTTAGGTTTAGGGTACGTGGTAGGGTTAGGGTTAGGGTACGGGTTAGGGTTAGGTTACGGGTTAGGGTTAGGGTTAGCGTACGGGTTAGGGTTAGGGTTAGGGTACGTGTTAGCGTTAGGCTTAGGGTTAGGGTTAAGGGTTAGGTTTAGGGTTAGGGTTAGGGTTAGGGTTAGGGTACGGGTTAGGGTACGGGTTAGGGTTATGATTAGGGTTAGGGTTAGGGGTAGGTTACGGGATAGGGTTAGGATTAGGGTATGATTTAGGGTTAGGGTACGGTTTAGGGTTAGGATTAGGTTTAGGGTACGGGTTAGGGTTAGGGTACGGGTTAGGGTACGGGTTAGGTTTAGGGTTAGGGTTAGGGTTAGGGTTAGTGTTAGCGTACGGGTTAGGATTAGGGTACGGTTTAGGGTTAGGGTACGGTTTAGGGTTAGGTTTAGGTTTAGGATACGGGTTAGGGTTAGGGTACGGGTTAGGGTACGGGTTAGGGTACGGGTTAGGGTTAGGGTTAGGGTTAGGGTACGGGTTAGGGTTAAGGTTAGTGGTTAGGGTTAGGGTTAGGGTTAGGCTTAGGGTATGGGTTAGGGTTAGGGTACGGGTTAGGGTTAGGGTTAGGGTTAGGGTTAGCGTACGGGTTAGTGTTAGTGTTAGTGTTAGGGTTAGGGGTTAGGGGTTGGGGTTCGGGTTAGGGTTAGTTAGGGTACGGGTTATGTTTAGGGTTAGGGTACGGGTAAGGGTTAGTGTTAGGGTCAGGGTTAGGGTACGGGGTAGGGTTAGGTTTAGGGTTAGGGTTAGGGGTTAGGGGTTAGGGTTAGGGTTAGGGTTAGTGTTAGGGTTAGGGTACGGGTTAGGGTAAAGGTTAGGGTTAGGGTACGGGTTAGTGTTAGGGTTAGGGTTAGAGTTAGTGTTAGGGTACGGATTAGGTTACGAGTTAGGGTTAGGGTACGGGTTAGGGTTAGGGTACGGGTTAGGGTACGGTTTAGGGTTAGGTTTTGGGTTAGGGTCAGGGTACGGGTTAGGGTTAGGGTACGGGTTAGGTTTAGGTTTAGGGTTAGGGTATGGGTTAGGGTTAGGGTACGGGTTAGGGTTAGGTTGAGGGTACGGGTTAGGGTTAGGATTAGGGTACAGGTTAGGGTTAGGGTTAGGGTTAGGGTACGGGTTAGGGTTAGGTTTAGGATTAGGGTACGGGTTAGGGTTAGGGTTATGTGTTAGGGTTAGGGTACGGGTTAGGTTTAGGGTTAGGGTTAGGGTTAGGTTTAGGTTTATGGTACGGGTTAGGGTTAGGGTTAGGTTTAGTGTTAGGGTTAAGGTACGGGTTAGGGTTAGGGTTTGGGTTAGGATTAGGGTTAGGTTTCGGGTTAGGTTTAGGGTAAGATTAGTGTTAGGGTACGGGTTAGGGTATGGGTTAGGGTTAGGGTTAGGGTACGGGTTATGGTTAGGGTTAGGGTTAGGGTACGGTTTAGGGTTAGGGTTAGATTTAGGGTTAGGGTTAAGGTACGGGTTAGGTTACGGGCTAGGGTACGGGTTAGGGATAGGGTACGGGTTAGGGTTAGGGTTAGGGTTAGGGTTAGGGTGCGGTTTAGGGTTCGGGTTACGTTTAGTGTTAGGGTTAGCATTAGGGTACGGGTTAGGTTTAGGGTTAGGGTTAGGGTTAGGGTTATGGTTAGCGTTAGGGTTAGGGTTAGGGTTAGGGTACGGGTTAGGTTTAGGGTTAGGGTTAGGGTTAGTGTTAGGGTTAGGGTACGGGTTAGGGTTAGGGTTAGGGTAAGGGTTAGGGTTAGGGTACGGATTATGGTTAGGTTTAGGGAATGGGTTAGGGTTAGGGTTAGGGTTAGGGTTAGTGTACGGGTTATGGTTAATGTTAGGTTTAGGGTTAGGGTTAGTGTTAGGGTACGGGTTAGGGTTAGGGTTAGGGGTTAGGGTTAGGGTTAGGGTTAGGGTTAGGGTACGGGTTAGGTTTAGGGTTAGGGTTAGAGTTAGGGTCAGGATTAGGGGTCAGGGTTAGGGTACGGGTTAGGGTTAGGGTTAGGGTACGAGTTAGGGTTAGGGTACGGGTTAGGGTTAAGGATAGAGTTAGGGTTAGGGTTAGGGTACGTGTATGGGTTAGGGTTAGGGTTAGGGTTAGGGTACGGGTTAGGGTTAGGGTTAGGGTACGGGTTAGGTTTAGGGAACGGGTTAGGGTTAGGGTAAGGGTTAGGGTTAGGGTTAGGGTACGTGTTAGGGTTAGGGTTAGGGGTTAGTGTTAGGGTTAGGGTTAGGGTACGGGTTAGGGTTAGGGTACGTGTTAGGGTTAGGGTTAGGGTTAGGGTTAGGGTACGGGTTAGGTTTAGGGTTAGGGTTAGGCTTAGGGTTAGGCTTAGTGTTAGGGTTAGGGTACGGGTTAGGGTTAGGGTACGGGTTAGGGTTAGGGTTACGGTTAGGGTTAGGTTTAGGGTTAGGGTTAGGGTACGGTTTAGGGTTCGGGTTAGGGTTAGGGATAGGGTTAGGGTACGGTTTAGGGTTCGGGTTAGGGTTAGGGTTAGGTTACGGGTTAGGGTTAGGGTTAGGGTTAGGGTTAGGGTACGTGGTAGTTTTAGGGTTAGGGTACGGGTTAGGGTTAGGGTTAGGGTTAGGGTTAGGATTAGTGTTAGGGTTCGTGTTAGGTTTAGGGTAAGGGTTAGTGTTAGGGTACGGGTTAGGGTATGGGTTAGGGTTAGGGTTAGGGTACGGGTTAGCGTTAGGGTTAGGGTTAGAGTTAGGGTACGGGTCAGGGTTAGGGGTTAGGGTTAGGGTTAGGGTTAGGGTACGGGTTAGGGTGAGGGTACGGGTTAGGTTTAGGGTTCGGGTTAGGTTTAGGGTTAGGGTACGTGTTAGGGTTAGGGTTAGGGGTTAGGGTTATGGTTAGGGTTAGGGTTAGGTTACGAGTTAGGGATAGGGTTAGGGTTAGGGTTAGGGTACGGTTTAGGGTTAGGGTTAGGGTTAGGGTTAGGGTACGGGTTAGGGTTAGGGTTAGGGTACGGGTTAGGGTTAGGTTTAGGGTACGGGTTAGGGTTAGGGTACTGTTTAGGGTTAGGGTTAGGCTTAGGGTTAGGGTATGGGTTAGGGTTAGGGTTATGGTACGGGTTAGGTTTAGGGTTAGGGTTAGGGTTAGTGTTAGGGTTAGGTTACGGTTAAGGGTTAGGGTTAGGGTACGGGTTAGGGTTTGGGTACGGGTTAGGGTTAGGTTTAGGGTAGGGGTTAGGGTTAGGGTTAGGGTTAGGGTTAGGGTTAGGGTACGGGTTATGGTTAGGGTTAGGTTTAGGGTTAGGTTTAGAGTTAGGGTACAGTTTAGGGTTAGGTTTAGGGGTTAGGGTTAGGGTTAGGGTTAGGGTACGGGTTAGGGTTAGGGTTAGGTTTAGGGTCAGGGTTAGGGGTTAGGGTTAGGGTTAGGGTTAGGGTACGGGTTAGGGTTAGGGTTAGGGTACGGGTTAGGGTTAGGGTTAGGATTAGGGTACGGGTTAGGGTTAGGGTTAGGTTTAGGGTTAGGGTTAGGGGTTAGGGGTTAGGGTTAGTGTTAGGGTTAGGTGTTAGGGGTTAGGGTTAGGGTTAGGGTTAGGGTTAGGGTTAAGGTACGGGTTAGGGTTAGGGTTAGGGTTAGGGTTAGGGTTAGGGTTAGAGTTTAGGGGTTAGGGTTAGGGTTAGGGTTAGGGTTAGGGTACGGGTTAGGGTTAGGTTTAGGTTTAGCGTTAGGGTACGGGTCAGGGTTAGGGTTATGGTTAGGGTTAGGGTACGGGTTAGTGTTAGGTTTAGGGTTAGGGTTAGGGTACGGGTTAGGGTATGGGTTAGGGTTAGTGTTAGGGTTAGGGTATGGGTTAGGGTTAGGGTTAGGTTTAGGGTTAGGGTTAGGGTGCGGTTTAGGGTTCGGGTTCGGGTTAGGGTTCGGGTTAGGGTTAGGGTATGTGTTAGGGTACTGGTTAGGGTTAGGGTTAGGTTACGGGTTAGGGTTAGGGTTAGGGTTAGGGTTAGGGTACGGGGTATGGTTAGGGTTAGGCTACGGGTGTGGGTTACGGTACCGGTTAGGGTTAGGGTTAGGGTACGGGTTAGGTTTAGGGTTAGGGTACATGTTAGGGTTAAGGTTAGGGTTAGGTTTAGGGTTAGAGGTTAGGGTTAGGGTTAGGGTTAGGATTAGGATTAGTGTACGGGTTAGGTTACGGGTTAGGGTTAGGGTTAGGTTTAGGGTACGGTTTAGTGTTAGTGTTAGGGTACGTTTTAGGGATAGTGTACGGTTTAGGGTTAGGGTTTGCGTTAGGGTACGGGTTAGGGTTAGGGTACGGGTTAGGGTTAGGTTTAGGGCACGGGTTAGGGTTAGGGTTAGGGTACGGGTTAGGTTTAGGGTTAGGGTTAGGGTTAGGGTTATGGTTACGGTACGGGTTAGGGTTAGGGTTAGGGTACTGGTTAGGTTTAGGGTTAGGTTTAGGGTTAGTGTTAGGGTTAGGGTACGGGATAGGGTTAGGTTTAGGGTAAGGTTTAGGGTTAGGGTACGGGTTAGGGTTAGGTTTAGTGTATGGGTTAGGGTTAGGGTTAGGGTTAGGGTTAGGGTACGGGTTAGGTTTAGGGTTAGGGTACGGGTTAGGTTTAGGGAACGGGTTAGGGTTAGGGTATGGGTTAGGGTTAGGGTTAGGGTACGTGTTAGGGTTAGGGTTAGGGGTTAGTGTTAGGGTTAGGGTTAGGGTACAGGTTAGGGTTAGGGTACGGGTTAGATTTAGGGTTAGGGGTTAGGGTTAGGGTTAGGTTTAGGGTTAGGTTTAGGGTACGGGTTAGGGTTAGGCTACGGGTTAGGGTTAGGGTCGGGGTTAGGGGTTAGTGTTAGGGTTAGGGTTAGGGTACGGGTTAGGGTGAGGTTACGGGTTAAGTTTAGGGTTCGGGTTAGGTTTAGGTTTAGGGTACGGGTTAGGGTTAGGGTTAGGGGTTAGGGTTAGTGTTAGGGTTAGGGTTAGGTTACGGGTTAGGGTTAGGGTTAGGGTTAGGTTTAGGGTACGTGGTAGGGTTAGGGTTAGGGTACGGCTTAGGGTTAGGGTACGGGTTAGGGTTAGGTTTAGGGTACGGGTTAGGGTTAGGGTTAGGGTACGTGTTAGGGTTAGGGTTAGGGTTAGGGTTAAGGGTTAGGGTTAGGGTTAGGGTTAGGGTTAGGGTACGGGTTAGGTTTAGGGTTAGGGTTAGGGTTAGGGTTATGGTTACGGTACGGGTTAGGGTTAGGGTTAGGGTACGGGTTAGGTTCAGGGAACGGGTTAGGGTTAGGGTATGGGTTAGGTTTAGGGTTAGGGTACGTGTTATGGTTAGGGTTAGGGGTTAGTTTTAGGGTTAGGGTTAGGGTACAGGTTAGGGTTAGGGTACGGGTTAGAGTTAGGGTTAGGGGTTAGGGTTAGGGTTAGGTTTAGGGTTAGGTTTAGGGTACGGGTTAGGGTTAGGCTACGGGTTAGGGTGAGGGTCGGGGTTAGGGGTTAGTGTTAGGTTTAGGGTTAGGGTACGGGTTAGGGTGAAGGTACGGGTTAGGTTTAGGGTTCGGGTTAGGTTTAGGTTTAGGGTACGGGTTAGGGTTAGGGTTAGGGGTTAGGGTTAGGGTTAGGGTTAGGGTTAGGTTACGGGTTAGGTTTAGGGTTAGGGTTAGGTTTAGGTTTAGGGTACGGGTTAGGGTTAGGGTCTGGGTTAGGGGTGAGTGTTAGGGTTAGGGTTAGGGTACGGGTTAGGGTGAGGGTACGGGTTAGGTTTAGGGTTCGGGTTAGGTTTAGGTTTAGGGTACGGGTTAAGGTTAGGGTTAGGGGTTAGGGTTAGGGTTAGGGTTAGGGTTAGGTTACGGGTTAGGGTTAGGGTTAGGGTTAGGTTTAGGGTACGTGGTAGGGTTAGGGTTAGGGTACGGGTTAGGGTTAGGGTACGGGTTAGGGTTAGGGTTAGGGTACGGGTTAGGGTTAGGGTTAGGGTACGTGTTAGGGTTAGGGTTAGGGTTAGGGTTAAGTGTTTTGGTTAGGGTTAGGGTTAGGGTTAGGGTACGGGTTAGGTTTAGGGATAGGGTTAGGGTTAGGGTTATGGTTACGGTACGGGTTAGGGTTAGGGTTAGGGTACGGGTTAGGTTTAGGGTTAGGTTTAGGGTTTGTGTTAGGGTTAGGGTACGGGTTAGGGTTAGGGTTAGGGGAAGGTTTAGGGTTAGGGTACGGGTTAGGGTTAGGTTTAGGGTATGGGTTAGGGTTAGGGTTAGGGTTAGGGTTAGGGTACGGGTTAGGGTTAGGGTTAGGGTACGGGTTAGGTTTAGGGAACGGGTTAGGGTTAGGGTATGGGTTAGGGTTAGGTTTAGGGTACGTGTTATGGTTAGGGTTAGGGGTTAGTGTTAGTTTTAGGGTTAGGGTACAGGTTAGGGTTAGGGTACGGGTTAGAGTTAGGGTTAGGGGTTAGGGTTAGGGTTAGGTTTAGGGTTAGGTTTAGGGTACGGGTTAGGGTTAGGCTACGGGTTAGGGTGAGGGTCGGGGTTAGGGGTTAGTGTTAGGGTTAGGGTTAGGGTACGGGTTAGGGTGAGGGTACGGGTTAGGTTAAGGGTTCGGGTTAGGTTTAGGTTTAGGGTACGGGTTAGGGTTAGGGTTAGGGGTTAGGGTTAGGGTTAGGGTTAGGGTTAGTTTACGGGTTAGGGTTAGGGTTAGGGTTAGGTTTAGGGTACGTGGTAGGGTTAGGGTTAGGGTACGGGTTAGGGTTAGGGTACGGGTTAGGGTTAGGTTTAGGGTACGGGTTAGGGTTAGGGTTAGGGTATGTGTTAGGGTTAGGGTTAGGGTTAGGGTTAAGGGTTAGGGTTAGGGTTAGGGTTAGGGTTAGGGTTAGGGTACGGGTTAGGGTACGGGTTAGGGTTATGATTAGGGTTAGGGTTACGGGTAGGTTACGGGATAGGGTTAGGATTACTGTATGATTTAGGGTTAGGGTACGGTTTATGGTTAGGATTAGGTTTAGGGTACGGGTTAGGGTTAGGGTACGGGTTAGGTTACGGGTTAGGTTTAGGGTTAGGGTTAGGGTTAGGGTTAGGGTTAGTGTACGGGGTAGGGTTAGGGTACGGGTTAGGGTATGGGTTAGGTTTAGGGTTAGGGTTAGGCTTAGGGTTAGGCTTAGGGTTAGGGTTGGGGTACGGGTTAAGGTTAGGGTACGAGTTAGGTTTAGGGTTACGGTTAGGGTTAGGTTTAGGGTTAGGGTTAGGGTACGGTTTAGGGTTCGGGTTAGGATTAGGGTTAGGGTACGGTTTAGGGTTAGGGTTAGGGTTAGGGTTAGGTTACGGGTTAGGGTTAGGGTTAGGATTAGGGTTAGGGTTAAGGGTTAGCGTTAGGGTTAGGGTTAGGGTTAGGGTTAGGGTACGGGTTAGGGTTAGGTTACGGGATAGGGTTAGGGTACGGGTTAGGGTACGGGTTAGGGTACGGGTTAGGGTTAGTGTACGGGTTAGGGTTAGGGTACGGGTTAGGGTTAGGGTTAGGTTACGGGTTAGAGTTAAGGTTAGGGTTAGGGTACGGGTTAGGGTTAGGATTAGGTTATGGGTTAGGGTTAGGGTTACGGGTTAGGGTTAGAGTTAGTGTTAGCGTACGGGTTAGGGTTAGGGTACGGGTTAGGGTACGGATTAGGGTACGGGTTAGGGTTAGTGTACGGGTTAGGGTTAGGGTACGGGTTAGGGTTAGGGTTAGGGTACGGGTTAGGGTTAAGGTTAGGGTTAGGGTACGGGTTAGGGTTAGGGTACGGGTTAGGTTTAGGGTTAGGGTTAGAGTACGGTTTAGGGTTAGGGTTAGGGGTTAGGGTTAGGGTACGGATTAGGGTTAGGGTTAGGGTTAGGTATAGGGTACGGGTAGGGTTAGGGTTAGGGTTAGTGTTAGGGTTAAGGTACGGGTTAAGATTAGGGTTAAGTTTAGGGTTAGGGTTAGGTTTAGGGGTTAGGGTTAGGGTTAGGGTTAGGGTTAGGGTATGGGTAAGGGTTAGGGTTAGGGTTAGGGTTAGTGTACGGGTTAGGTTTAGGGTTAGGGATAGGATTAGGGTACAGGTTAGGGTACGGGTTAGGGTTAGGGTTAGGGTTAAGGTTAGGGTCAGGGTACGGGTTAGGGTTAGGGTTAGGGTTAGCGTTAGAGTACGGGTTAGGGTTAGGCTTAGGGTTAGGGTTAGGGTTTGGGTACGGTTAAGGGTTAGGGTTAGGGTTAGGGTTAGGGTTTGGGTTAGGGTACAGGTTAGGGTACGGGTTAGGGTTAGGGTTAGGGTTAGGGTATGGGTAAGGGTTAGGGTTAGGGTTAGGGTTAGGGTACGGGTTAGGGTTAGGGTTAGGGGTTAGGGTTAGGTTTAGGGTTAGGGTACGTGTTAGGGTTAGGGTTAGGAGTTAGTGTTAGGGTTAGGGTTAGGGTACGGGTTAGGGTTAGGGTACGTGTTAGGGTTAGGGTCAGGGTTAGGGTTAGGGTACGGGTTAGGGTTAGGTTACGGGTTAGGGTTAGGGTACAGGTTAGGTTTAGGGTTCGGGTTAGGTTTAGGGTTAGGGTACGGGTTAGGGTTAGAGTTAGGGGTTAGGTTTAGGGTTAGGGTTAGGGTTAGGGTTAGTGTACGGTTTAGGGTTAGGGTACGGGTTAGGGTATGGTTTAGGTTTAGTGTTAGGGTTAGGCTTAGGGTTAGGCTTAGGGTTAGGGTTGGGGTACGGGTTAGGGTTAGGGTACGAGTTAGGTTTAGGGTTACGGTTAGGGTTAGGTTTAGGGTTAGGGTTAGGGTACGGTTTAGGGTTCGGGTTAGGGTTAGGGTTAAGGTTAGGGTACGGTTTAGGGTTAGGGTTAGGGTTAGGTTACGGTTTAGGGTTAGGGTTAGGGTTAGGGTTAGGGTTAGGTTTAAGGGTTAGGGTTAGGGTTAGGGTTAGGGTTAGGGTACGGGTTAGGGTTATGGTTAGGTTTAGGGTTAGGGGTAGGGTACGGGTTAGGCTTAGGATTAGGGTAAGGTTTAGGTTTAGGGTACGGTTTAGGGTTAGGTTTAGGTTTAGTGTACGGGTTAGGGTTAGGGTACGGGTTAGGGTACGGGTTAGGTTTAGGGTTAGGGTTGGGGTCAGGGTTAGGGTTAGGTTTAGTGTTAGCGTACGGGTTAGGATTAGGGTACGGTTTAGGGTTAGGTTACGGTTTAGGTTTAGGTTTAGGTTTAGGGTACGGGTTAGGGTTAGGGTACGGGTTAGGGTATGGGTTAGGGTTAGGTTTAGGGTTAGGGTACGGGTTAGGGTTAAGGTACGTGTTAGGTTTAGGGTTAGGGTACGGGTTAGGGTTAGGGTTAGGGTTAGGGTTAGGGGTTAGGGTTAGGTTTAGGGTTAGGGTTAGGGTACGGGTTAGGCTTAGTGTTAGGGTTAGGGTTAGGGTTAGGGTACGGGTTAGGTTTAGGGTTAGGGTTAGTGTTAGGGTACGGGTTAGGGTACGGGTTAGGGTACGGGTTAGGGTTAGGGTACGGGTTAGGGTACGGGTTTGGGTACGGGTTAGGGTACGGGTTGGGGTTAGGGTTAGGGTTAGGGTTTGGGTACGTTTTAGGGTTAGGGTTAGTGTTAGGTGTTAGGGGTTAGGGTTAGGGTTAGGGTTAGGGTTAGGGTTAGGGTACGGTTTAGGGTTAGGGTTAGGGTTAGTATTAGGGTTAAGGTACGGGTTAGGGTTAGCGTTAGGGTTAGGGTTAGGGTTAGGTTTTAGGGGTTAGGGTTAGTGTTAGGGTTAGGGTTAGGGTTCAGGTACGGGTTAGGGTTATTGTTAGGGTTAGGATTAGGGTTAGGGTACGGGTTAGGTTTAGGGTAAGGGTTTGGGTTAGGGTACGGGTTAGGGTACGGGTTAGGGTTAAGGTTAGGGTTAGGGTACAGGTTAGGGTTAGGGTTAGGGTACGGGTTAGTGTTAGGGGTAGGTTTAGGGTTAGGGTTAGGTTTAGGGTACGTGTTAGGGTTAGGTTTAGTGTTAGGGTTAGAGTACGGGTTAGGGTACTGGTTAGGATTAGTGTTAGGGTTAGGGTATGGGTTAGGGTTAGGGTTCGGTTTAGGGTTAGGGTTAGGGTGCGGTTTAGGGTTCGGTTTAGGGTTAGGGTTAGGGTTAGGTTTAGGGTTAGGGTTAGTGTTAGGTTACGGGTTAGGGTTAGGGTTAGGGTACGGAGTAGGGTTAGTGTTAGGGTACGGGTTAGGGTTAGGGTACGGGTTAGGGTTAGGGTTAGAGAACGGGTTTGGTTTAGGGTTAGGGAACGTGTTAGGGTTAGGGTTAGGTTTAGGGTTAGAGGTTAGGTTTAGGGTTAGGTTTAGGGTTAGGATTAGGGTACGGGTTAGGGTACGGGTTATGTTTAGGGTTAGGTTACGGGTTAGGTTTAGGGTTAGGGTACGTTTTAGGGTTAGGGTACGGTTTAGGGTTAGGGTTAGGGTTAGGGTACGGGTTAGTGTTAGGGTACGGGTTAGGGTTAGGTTTAGGGTACGGGTTAGGGTTAGGGTACTGTTTAGTGTTAGGGTTAGGCTTAAGGTTAGGGTATGGGTTAGGGTTAGGGTTATGTTACGGGTTAGGTTTAGTGTTAGGGTTAGGGTTAGTGTTAGGGTTAGGGTACGGTTTAGGGTTAGGTTTAGGGTACGGGTTAGGGTTAGGGTACGGGTTAGGGTTAGGTTTAGGGTAGGGGTTAGCGTTAGGGTTAGGGTTAGGGTTTGGGTTAGGGGTTAGGGTTAGGGTTAGGGTTAGGGTACGGGTTAGGGTTAGGGTTAGGGTTAGGGTACGGGTTAGGGTTAGGGTTAGGTTTAGGGTTAGGGTTAGGGGTTAGGGGTTAGGGTTAGTGATAGGGTTAGGTGTTAGGGGTTAGGGTTAGGGTTAGGGTTAGGGTTAAGGTAAGGGTACAGTTTAGGGTTAGGTTTAGGGGTTAGGGTTAGGGTTAGGGTTAGGGTACGGGTTAGGGTTAAGGTTAGGGTTAGGGTTTGGGTTAGGGGTTAGGGTTAGGGTTAGGGTTAGGGTACGGGTTAGGGTTAGGGCTAGGGTACGGGTTAGGGTACGGGTTAGGGTTAGGGTACGGGTTAGGGTTAGGGTTAGGTTTAGGGTTAGGGTTAGGGGTTAGGGGTTAGGGTTAGTGATAGGGTTAGGTGTTAGGGGTTAGGGTTAGGGTTAGGGTTAGGGTTAAGGTACGGGTTAGGGTTAGGTTTAGGGTTAGGGTTAGAGTTTAGGGGTTAGGATTAGGGTTAGGGTTAGGGTTAGGGTTAGGGTACGGGTTAGGGTTAGTGTTAGGGTTAGGATTAGTGTTAGGGTACGGGTTAGGTTTAGGGTAAGTGTTAGGGTTAGGGTGCGGGTTAGGGTACGGGTTAGGGTTAGGGTTAGGGTTAGGGTACGGGTTAGGGTTAGGTTTAGGTTTAGCGTTAGGGTACGGGTCAGGGTTAGGGTTATGGTTAGGGTTAGGGTACGGGTTAGGGATAGGTTTAGGATTAGGGTTAGGGTACGGTTTAGGGTACGGTTTAGGGTTAGTGTTCGGGTTAGGGTATGTGTTAGGGTTAGGGTTAGGTTTAGGGTTAGGGTTAGGGTAAGGTTTAGGGTTCGGGTTAGGGTTAGGGTTAGGGTTAGGGTTAGGGTATGGGTTAGGGTACCGGTTAGGGTTAGGGTTAGGTTACGGGTTAGGGTTAGGGTTAGAGTTAGGGTTAGGGTTAGTGTACGGGGTAGGGTTAGGGTTAGGCTACGGGTGTGGGTTACGGTACGGGTTAGGGTTAGGGTTAGGGTACGGGTTAGGTTTAGGGTTAGGGTACGTGTTAGGGTTAGGGTTAGGGTTAGGGTTAGGGTTAGAGGTTAGGGTTAGGGTTAGGGTTAGGTTTAGGATTAGTGTACGGGTTAGGGTACGGGTTAGGGTTAGGGTTAGGTTTAGAGTACGGTTTAGTGTTAGTGTTAGGGTACGTTTTAGGTATAGGGTACGGTTTAGGGTTAGGGTTTGCGTTAGGGTACGGGTTAGGGTTAGGGTACGGGTTAGGGTTAGGTTTAGGGCACTGGTTAGGGTTAGGGTTAGGGTACGGGTTAGGTTTAGGGTTAGGGTTAGGGTTAGGGTTATGGTTACGATACGGGTTAGGGTTAGGGTTAGGGTTCGGGTTAGGTTTAGGGTTAGGGTTAGGGTTAGTGTTAGGGTTAGGGTACGGGTTAGGGTTAGGGTTAGGGTAAGGTTTAGGTTTAGGGTACGGGTTAGGGTTAGGTTTAGGGTATGGGGTAGGGTTAGTGTTAGGGTTAGGGTTAGGGTACGGGTTAGGGTTAGGTTTAGGGTACGGGTTAGGTTAGGGAACGGGTTAGGGTTAGGGTATGGGTTAGGGTTAGGGTGAGGGTACGTGTTATGGTTAGGGTTAGGGGTTAGTGTTAGGGTTAGGGTTAGGGTACAGGTTAGGGTTAGGGTACGGGTTAGAGTTAGGGTTGGGGGTTAGGGTTAGGGTTAGGTTTAGGGTTAGGTTTAGGGTACGGGTTAGGGTTAGGCTACGGGTTAGGGTGAGGGTCGGGGTTAGGGGTTAGTGTTAGGGTTAGGGTTAGGGTACGGTTTAGGGTGAGGGTACGGGTTAGGTTTAGGGTTCGGGTTAGGTTTAGGTTTAGGGTACGGGTTAGGGTTAGGGTTAGGCGTTAGGGTTAGGGTTAGGGTTAGGGTTAGGTTACGGGTTAGGGTTAGGGTTAGGGTTAGGTTTAGGGTACGTGGTAGGGTTAGGGTTAGGGTACGGGTTAGGGTTAGGGTACGGGTTAGGGTTAGGTTTAGGGTACGGGTTAGGGTTAGGGTTAGGGTACGTGTTAGGGTTAGGGTTAGGGTTAGGGTTAAGGGTTAGGGTTAGGGTTAGGGTTAGGGTTAGGGTACGGGTTAGGGTACGGGTTAGGGTTATGATTAGGGTTAGGGTTAGGGGTAGGTTACGGGATAGGGTTAGGATTAGGGTATGATTTAGGGTTAGGGTACGGTTTAGGGTTAGGATTAGGTTTAGGGTACGGGTTAGGGTTAGGGTACGGGTTAGGGTACGGGTTAGGTTTAGGGTTAGGGTTAGGGTTAGGGTTAGTGTTAGCGTACGGGTTAGGATTAGGGTACGGTTTAGGGTTAGGGTACGGTTTAGGGTTAGGTTTAGGTTTAGGATACGGGTTAGGGTTAGGGTACGGGTTAGGGTACGGGTTAGGGTTAGGGTTAGGGTTAGGGTACGGGTTAGGGTTAGGGTTAGTGGTTAGGGTTAGGGTTAGGGTTAGGGTTAGGCTTAGGGTATGGGTTAGGGTTAGGGTACGGGTTAGGGTTAGGGTTAGGGTTAGGGTTAGCGTACGGGTTAGTGTTAGTGTTAGGGTTAGGGTTAGGGGTTAGGGGTTGGGGTTCGGGTTAGGGTTAGTTAGGGTACGGGTTATGTTTAGGGTTAGGGTACGGGTTAGGGTTAGGGTTAGGGTCAGGGTTAGGGTACGGGGTAGGGTTAGGTTTAGGGTTAGGTTTAGGGTCAGTATTAGGGTTAGGGTACGGGTTAGGGTTAGGGTTAGGGTAAGGTTTAGGGTTAGGGTACGGGTTAGGGTTAGGTTTAGGGTATGGGGTAGGGTTAGGGTTAGGGTTAGGGTTAGGGTACGGGTTAGGGTTAGGGTTAGGGTACGGGTTAGGTTTAGGGAACGGGTTAGGGTTAGGGTATGGGTTAGGTTTAGGGTTAGGGTACGTGTTATGGTTAGGGTTAGGGGTTAGTGTTAGGGTTAGGGTTTTGGTACAGGTTAGGGTTAGGGTACGGGTTAGAGTTAGGGTTAGGGGTTAGGGTTAGGGTTAGGTTTAGGGTTAGGTTTAGTGTACGGGTTAGGGTTAGGCTACGGGTTAGGGTGAGCGTCGGGGTTAGGGGTTAGTGTTAGGGTTAGGGTTGTGGTACGGGTTAGGGTGAGGGTACGGGTTAGGTTTAGGGTTCGGGTTAGGTTTAGGTTTAGGGTACGGGTTAGGGTTAGCGTTAGGGGTTAGGGTTAGGGTTAGGGTTAGGGTTAGATTACGGGTTAGGGTTAGGGTTAGGGTTAGGTTTAGGGTACGTGGTAGGGTTACGGTTAGGGTACGGGTTAGGGTTAGGGTACGGGTTAGGGTTAGGGTTAGGGTACGGGTTAGGGTTAGGGTTAGGGTACGTGTTAGGGTTAGGGTTAGGGTTAGGGTTAAGGGTTAGGTTTAGGGTTAGGGTTAGGGTTAGTGTTAGGGTACGGGTTAGGGTACGGGTTAGGGTTATGATTAGGGTTAGGGTTAGGGGTAGGTTACGGGATAGGGTTAGGATTAGGGTATGATTTAGGGTTAGGGTACGGTTTAGGGTTAGGATTAGGTTTAGGGTACGGGTTAGGGTTAGGGTACGGGTTAGGGTACGGGTTAGGTTTAGGGTTAGGGTTAGGGTTAGGGTTAGTGTTAGCGTACAGGTTAGGATTAGGGTACGGTTTAGCGTTAGGGTACGGTTTAGGGTTAGGTTTAGGTTTAGGATACGGGTTAGGGTTAGGGTACGGGTTAGGGTACGGGTTAGGGTTAGGGTTAGGGTTAGGGTACGGGTTAGGGTTAAGGTTAGTGGTTAGGGTTAGGGTTAGGGTTAGGCTTAGGGTATGGGTTAGGGTTAGGGTACGGGTTAGGGTTAGGGTTAGGGTTAGGGTTAGCGTACGGGTTAGTGTTAGTGTTAGTGTTAGTGTTAGGGTTAGGGGTTAGGGGTTGGGGTTCGGGTTAGGGTTAGTTAGGGTACAGGTTATGTTTAGGGTTAGGGTACGGGTTAGGGTTACGGTTAGGGTCAGGGTTAGGGTACGGGGTAGGGTTAGGTTTAGGGTTAGGGTTAGGGGTTAGGGGTTAGGGTTAGGGTTAGGGTTAGTGTTAGGGTTAGGGTACGGGTTAGGGTAAAGGTTAGGGTTAGGGTACGGGTTAGTGTTAGCGTTAGGGTTAGAGTTAGGGTTAGGGTACGGATTAGGTTACGAGTTAGGGTTAGGGTACGGGTTAGGGTTAGGTTACGGGTTAGGGTACGGTTTAGGGTTAGGTTTTGGGTTAGGGTCAGGGTACGGGTTAGGGTTAGGGTACGGGTTAGGTTTAGGTTTAGGGTTAGGGTACGGGTTAGGGTTAGGGTACGGGTTAGGGTTAGGTTGAGGGTACGGGTTAGTGTTAGGATTAGGGTACAGGTTAGGGTTAGGGTTAGGGTTAGGGTACGGGTTAGGGTTAGGTTTAGGATTAGGGTACGGGTTAGGGTTAGGGTTAAGGGTTAGGGTTAGGGTACCGGTTAGGTTTAGGGTTAGGGTTAGGTTTAGGTTTAGGGTACGGGTTAGGGTTAGGGTTAGTTTTAGTGTTAGGGTTAAGGTACGGGTTAGGGTTAGGGTTAGGGTTAGGATTAGGGTTAGGTTTCGGGTTAGGTTTAGGGTAAGGTTTAGTGTTAGGGTACGGGTTAGGGTATGGGTTAGGGTTAGGGTTAGGGTTAGGGTACGGGTTAGGGTTAGGGTTAGGGTTAGGGTACGGGTTAGGGTTAGGGTTAGATTTAGGGTTAGGGTTAAGGTACGGGTTAGGTTACGGGCTAGGGTACGGGTTAGGGATAGGTTACGGGTTAGGGTTAGGGTTAGGGTTAGGGTTAGTGTGCGGTTTAGGGTTCGGGTTACGTTTAGTGTTAGGGTTAGCATTAGGTTACGGGTTAGGTTTAGGGTTAGGGTTAGGGTTAGGGTTATGGTTAGCGTTAGCGTTAGGGTTAGGGTTAGGGTACGGGTTAGGTTTAGGGTTAGGGTTAGGGTTAGTGTTAGGGTTAGGGTACGGGTAGGGTTAGGGTTAGGGTAAGGGTTAGGGTTAGGGTACGGATTATGGTTAGGTTTAGGGAATGGGTTAGGGTTAGGGTTAGGGTTAGGGTTAGTGTACGGGTTATGGTTAATGTTAGGTTTAGGGTTAGGGTTAGTGTTAGGGTACGGGTTAGGGTTAGGGTTAGGGGTTAGGGTTAGGGTTAGGGTTAGGGTTAGGGTACGGGTTAGGTTTAGGGTTAGGGTTAGAGTTAGGGTCAGGATTAGGGGTCAGGGTTAGGGTACGGGTTAGGGTTAGGGTTAGGGTACGAGTTAGGGTTAGGGTACGGGTTAGGGTTAGGGATAGAGTTAGGGTTAGGGTTAGGGTACGTGTATGGGTTAGGGTTAGGGTTAGGGTTAGGGTACGGGTTAGGGTTAGGGTACGGGTTAGGGTTAGGTTGAGGGTACGGGTTAGTGTTAGGATTAGGGTACAGGTTAGTGTTAGGGTTAGGGTTAGGGTACGGGTTAGGGTTAGGTTTAGGATTAGGGTACGGGTTAGGGTTAGGGTTAAGGGTTAGGGTTAGGGTACCGGTTAGGTTTAGGGTTAGGGTTAGGGTTAGGTTTAGGTTTAGGGTACGGGTTAGGGTTAGGGTTAGGTTTAGTGTTAGGGTTAAGGTACGGGTTAGGGTTAGGGTTAGGGTTAGGGTTAGGATTAGGGTTAGGTTTCGGGTTAGGTTTAGGGTAAGGTTTAGTGTTAGGGTACGGGTTAGGGTATGGGTTAGGGTTAGGGTTAGGGTTAGGGTACGGGTTAGGGTTAGGTTTAGGGTTAGGTTACGGGTTAGGGTTAGGGTTAGATTTAGGGTTAGGGTTAAGGTACGGGTTAGGTTACGGGCTAGGGTACGGGTTAGGGATAGGTTACGGGTTAGGGTTAGGGTTAGGGTTAGGGTTAGGGTGCGGTTTAGGGTTCGGGTTACGTTTAGTGTTAGGGTTAGCATTAGGTTACGGGTTAGGTTTAGGGTTAGGGTTAGGGTTAGGGTTATGGTTAGCGTTAGCGTTAGGGTTAGGGTTAGGGTACGGGTTAGGTTTAGGGTTAGGGTTAGGGTTAGTGTTAGGGTTAGGGTACGGGTTAGGGTTAGGGTTAGGGTAAGGGTTAGGGTTAGGGTACGGATTATGGTTAGGTTTAGGGAATGGGTTAGGGTTAGGGTTAGGGTTAGGGTTAGTGTACGGGTTATGGTTAATGTTAGGTTTAGGGTTAGGGTTAGTGTTAGGGTACGGGTTAGGGTTAGGGTTAGGGGTTAGGGTTAGGGTTAGGGTTAGGGTTAGGGTACGGGTTAGGTTTAGGGTTAGGGTTAGAGTTAGGGTCAGGATTAGGGGTCAGGGTTAGGGTACGGGTTAGGGTTAGGGTTAGGGTACGAGTTAGGGTTAGGGTACGGGTTAGGGTTAGGGATAGAGTTAGGGTTAGGGTTAGGGTACGTGTATGGGTTAGGGTTAGGGTTAGGGTTAGGGTACGGGTTAGGGTTAGGGTTAGGGTACGTGTTAGGGTTAGGGTTAGGGGTTAGTGTTAGCGTTAGCGTTAGGGTACGGGTTAGGGTTAGGGTACGTGTTAGGGTTAGGGTTAGGGTTAGGGTTAGGGTACGGGTTAGGTTTAGGGTTAGGGTTAGGCTTAGGGTTAGGCTTAGTGTTAGTGTTAGCGTACGGGTTAGGATTAGGGTACGGTTTAGGGTTGGGGTACGGTTTAGGGTTAGGTTTAGGTTTAGGATACGGGTTAGGGTTAGGGTACGGGTTAGGGTACGGGTTAGGGTTAGGGTTAGGGTTAGGGTTAGGGTACGGGTTAGGGTTAGGGTTAGTGGTTAGGGTTAGGGTTAGGGTTAGGCTTAGGGTATGGGTTAGGGTTAGGGTACGGGTTAGGGTTAGGGTTAGGGTTAGGGTTAGCGTACGGGTTAGTGTTAGTGTTAGGGTTAGGGTTAGGGGTTAGGGGTTGGGGTTCGGGTTAGGGTTAGTTAGGGTACTGGTTATGTTTAGGGTTAGGGTACGGGTTAGGGTTAGGGTTAGGGTCAGGGTTAGGGTACGGGGTAGGGTTAGGTTTAGGGTTAGGGTTAGGGTTAGTATTAGGGTTAGGGTACGGGTTAGGGTTAGGGTTAGGGTAAGGTTTAGGGTTAGGGTACGGGCTAGGGTTAGGTTTAGGGTATGGGGTAGGGTTAGGGTTAGGGTTAGTGTTAGGGTACGGGTTAGGGTTAGGGTTAGGGTACGGGTTAGGTTTAGGGAACGGGTTAGGGTTAGGGTATGGGTTAGGTTTAGGGTTAGGGTACGTGTTATGGTTAGGGTTAGGGGTTAGTGTTAGGGTTAGGGTTAGGGTACAGGTTAGGGTTAGGGTACGGGTTAGAGTTAGGGTTAGGGGTTAGGGTTAGGGTTAGGTTTAGGGTTAGGTTTAGGGTATGGGTTAGGGTTAGGCTACGGGTTAGGGTGAGGGTCGGGGTTAGGGGTTAGTGTTAGGGTTAGGGTTGTGGTACGGGTTAGGGTGAGGGTACGGGTTAGGTTTAGGGTTCGGGTTAGGTTTAGGTTTAGGGTACGGGTTAGGGTTAGCGTTAGGTGTTAGGGTTAGGGTTAGGGTTAGGGTTAGGTTATGGGTTAGGGTTAGGGTTAGGGTTAGGTTTAGGGTACGTGGTAGGGTTAGGGTTAGGGTACGGGTTATGGTTAGGGTACGGGTTAGGGTTAGGGTTAGGGTACGGGTTAGGGTTAGGGTTAGGGTACGTGTTAGGGTTAGGGTTAGGGTTAGGGTTAAGGGTTAGGTTTAGGGTTAGGGTTAGGGTTAGGGTTAGGGTACGGGTTAGGGTACGGGTTAGGGTTATGATTAGGGTTAGGGTTAGGGGTAGGTTACGGGATAGGGTTAGGATTAGGGTATGATTTAGGGTTAGGGTACGGTTTAGGGTTAGGATTAGGTTTAGGGTACGGGTTAGGGTTAGGGTACGGGTTAGGGTACGGGTTAGGTTTAGGGTTAGGGTTAGGGTTAGGGTTAGTGTTAGCGTACGGGTTAGGATTAGGGTACGGTTTAGGGTTAGGGTACGGTTTAGGGTTAGGTTTAGGTTTAGGATACGGGTTAGGGTTAGGGTACGGGTTAGGGTACGGGTTAGGGTACGGGTTAGGGTTAGGGTTAGGGTTAGGGTACAGGTTAGGGTTAAGGTTAGTGGTTAGGGTTAGGGTTAGGGTTAGGCTTAGGGTATGGGTTAGGGTTAGGGTACGGGTTAGGGTTAGGGTTAGGGTTAGGGTTAGCGTACGGGTTAGTGTTAGTGTTAGTGTTAGGGTTAGGGGTTAGGGGTTGGGGTTCGGGTTAGGGTTAGTTAGGGTACGGGTTATGTTTAGGGTTAGGGTACGGGTTAGGGTTAGGGTTAGGGTCAGGGTTAGGGTACGGGGTAGGGTTAGGTTTAGGGTTAGGGTTAGGGGTTAGGGGTTAGGGTTAGGGTTAGGGTTAGTGTTAGGGTTAGGGTACGGGTTAGGGTAAATGTTAGGGTTAGGGTACGGGTTAGTGTTAGGGTTAGGGTTAGAGTTAGTGTTAGGGTACGGATTAGGTTACGAGTTAGGGTTAGGGTACGGGTTAGGGTTAGGGTACGGGTTAGGGTACGGTTTAGGGTTAGGTTTTGGGTTAGGGTCAGGGTACGGGTTAGGGTTAGGGTACGGGTTAGGTTTAGGTTTAGGGTTAGGGTACGGGTTAGGGTTAGGGTACGGGTTAGGGTTAGGTTGAGGATACGGGTTAGGGTTAGGATTAGGGTACAGGTTAGGGTTAGGGTTAGGGTTAGGGTACGGGTTAGGGTTAGGTTTAGGATTAGGGTACGGGTTAGGGTTAGGGTTAAGGGTTAGGGTTAGGGTACCGGTTAGGTTTAGGGTTAGGGTTAGGGTTAGGTTTAGGTTTAGGGTACGGGTTAGGGTTAGGGTTAGGTTTAGTGTTAGGGTTAAGGTACGGGTTAGGGTTAGGGTTAGGGTTAGGGTTAGGATTAGGGTTAGGTTTCGGGTTAGGTTTAGGGTAAGGTTTAGTGTTAGGGTACGGGTTAGGGTATGGGTTAGGGTTAGGGTTAGGGTACGGGTTAGGGTTAGGGTTAGGGTTAGGGTACGGGTTAGGGTTAGGGTTAGATTTAGGGTTAGGGTTAAGGTACGTGTTAGGTTACGGGCTAGGGTACGGGTTAGGGATAGGGTACGGGTTAGGGTTAGGGTTAGGGTTAGGGTTAGGGTGCGGTTTAGGGTTCGGGTTACGTTTAGTGTTAGGGTTAGCATTAGGGTACGGGTTAGGTTTACGGTTAGGGTTAGGGTTAGGGTTATGGTTAGCGTTAGGGTTAGGGTTAGGGTTAGGGTACGGGTTAGGTTTAGGGTTAGGGTTAGGGTTAGTGTTAGGGTTAGGGTACGGGTTAGGGTTAGGGTTAGGGTAAGGGCTAGGGTTAGGGTACGGATCATGGTTAGGTTTAGGGAATGGGTTAGGGTTAGGGTTACGGTTAGGGTTAGTGTACGGGTTATGGTTAATGTTAGGTTTAGGGTTAGGGTTAGTGTTAGGGTACGGGTTAGGGTTAGGGTTAGGGGTTAGGGTTAGGGTTAGGGTTAGGGTTAGGGTACGGGTTAGGTTTAGGGTTAGAGTTAGAGTTAGGGTCAGGATTAGGGGTCAGGGTTAGGGTACGGGTTAGGGTTAGGGTTAGGGTACGAGTTAGTTTTAGGGTACGGGTTAGGGTTAGGGATAGAGTTAGGGTTAGGGTTAGGGTACGTGTATGGGTTAGGGTTAGGGTTAGGATTAGGGTACGGGTTAGGGTTAGGGTTAGGGTACGGGTTAGGTTTAGGGAACGGGTTAGGGTTAGGGTAAGGGTTAGGGTTAGGGTTAGGGTACGTGTTAGGGTTAGGGTTAGGGGTTAGTGTTAGGGTTAGGGTTAGGGTACGGGTTAGGGTTAGGGTACGTGTTAGGGTTAAGGTTAGGGTTACGGTTAGGGTACGGGTTAGGTTTAGGTTTAGGGTTAGGCTTAGGGTTAGGCTTAGTGTTAGGGTTAGGGTACGGGTTAGGGTTAGGGTACGGGTTAGGGTTAGAGTTACGGTTAGGGTTACGTTTAGGGTTAGGGTTAGGGTACGGTTTAGGGTTCGGGTTAGGGTTAGGGTTAGGGTTAGGGTACGGTTTAGGGTTAGGGTTAGGGTTAGGGTTAGGTTACGGGTTAGGGTTAGGGTTAGGGTTAGGGTTAGGGTACGTGGTAGTTTTAGGGTTAGGGTACGGGTTAGGGTTAGGGTTAGGGTTAGGGTTAGGGTTAGGATTAGGGTTAGGGTTCGGGTTAGGTTTAGGGTAAGGGTTAGTGTTAGGGTACGGGTTAGGGTATGGGTTAGGGTTAGGGTTAGGGTACGGGTTAGCGTTAGGGTTAGGGTTAGAGTTAGGGTACGGGTCAGGGTTAGGGGTTAGGGTTAGGGTTAGGGTTAGGGTACGGGTTAGGGTGAGGGTACGGGTTAGGTTTAGGGTTCGGGTTAGGTTTAGGGTTAGGGTACGGGTTAGGGTTAGGGTTAGGGGTTAGGGTTATGGTTAGGGTTAGGGTTAGGTTACGGGTTAGGAATAGGGTTAGGGTTAGGGTTAGGGTACGGTTTAGGGTTAGGGTTAGGGTTAGAGTTAGGGTACGGGTTAGGGTTAGGGTTAGGGTACGGGTTAGGGTTAGGTTTAGGGTACGGGTTAGGGTTAGGGTACTGTTTAGGGTTAGGGTTAGGCTTAGGGTTAGGGTATGGGTTAGGGATAGGGTTATGGTACGGGTTAGGTTTAGGGTTAGGGTTAGGGTTAGTGTTAGGGTTAGGGTACGGTTAAGGGTTAGGGTTAGGGTACGGGTTAGGGTTTGGGTACGGGTTAGGGTTAGGTTTAGGGTAGGGGTTAGGGTTAGGGTTAGGGTTAGGGTTAGGGTACGGGTTATGGTTAGGGTTAGGTTTAGGGTTAGGTTTAGAGTTAGGGTACAGTTTAGGGTTAGGTTTAGGGGTTAGGGTTAGGGTTAGGGTTAGGGTACGGGTTAGGGTTAGGGTTAGGGTTAGGGTCAGGGTTAGGGGTTAGGGTTAGGGTTAGGGTTAGGGTACGGGTTAGGGTTAGGGTTAGGGTACGGGTTAGGTTTAGGGTTAGGGTTAGGGTACGGGTTAGGGTTAGGGTTAGGTTTAGGGTTAGGTTTAGGGGTTAGGGGTTAGGGTTAGTGTTTGTGTTAGGTGTTAGGGGTTAGGGTTAGGGTTAGGGTTAGGGTTAGGGTTAAGGTACGGGTTAGGGTTAGGGTAGGGTTAGGGTTAGGGTTAGGGTTAGAGTTTAGGGGTTACGGTTAGGGTTAGGGTTAGGGTTAGGGTACGGGTTAGGGTTAGTGTTAGGGTTAGGATTAGTGTTAGGGTACGGGTTAGGTTTAGGGTAAGTGTTAGGGTTAGGGTACGGGTTAGGGTACGGGTTAGGGTTAGGGTTAGGGTACGGGTTAGGGTTAGGTTTAGGTTTAGCGTTAGGGTACGGGTCAGGGTTAGGGTTATGGTTAGGGTTAGGGTACGGGTTAGGGTTAGGGTTAGGGTACGGGTTAGGGTTAGGGTTAGGGTACGTGTTAGGGTTAGGGTTAGGGTTAGGGTTAGGGTTAGGTTTAGGGTTAGGGTTAGGGTTAGGGTTAGGGTACGGTTTAGGGTACGGGTTAGGGTTATTATTAGGGTTAGGGTTAGGGGTAGGTTACGGGATAGGGTTAGGATTAGGGTATGATTTAGGGTTAGGGTACGGTTTAGGGTTAGGATTAGGTTTAGGGTACGGGTTAGGGTTAGGGTACGGGTTAGGGTACGGGTTAGGTTTAGGGTTAGGGTTAGGGTTAGGGTTAGTGTTAGCGTACGGGTTAGGATTAGGGTACGGTTTAGGGTTAGGGTACGGTTTAGGGTTAGGTTTAGGTTTAGGATACGGGTTAGGGTTAGGGTACGGGTTAGGGTACGGGTTAGGGTTAGTGTTAGGGTTAGGGTTAGGGTACGGGTTAGGGTAAGGGTTAGTGGTTAGGGTTAGGGTTAGGGTTAGGCTTAGGGTATGGGTTAGGGTTAGGGTACGGGTTAGGGTTAGGGTTAGGGTTAGGGTTAGTGTACGGGTTAGTGTTAGTGTTAGGGTTAGGGTTAGGGGTTAGGGGTTGGGGTTCGGGTTAGGGTTAGTTAGGGTACGGTTTATGTTTAGGGTTAGGGTACGGGTTAGGGTTAGGGTTAGGGTCAGGGTTAGGGTACGGGGTAGGGTTAGGTTTAGGGTTGGGGTTAGGGTTAGTATTAGGGTTAGGGTACGTGTTAGGGTTAGGGTTAGGGTAAGGTTTAGGTTTAGGGTACGGGCTAGGGTTAGGTTTAGGGTATGGGGTAGGGTTAGGGTTAGGGTTAGGGTTAGGGTACGGGTTAGGGTACGGGTTAGGGTTAGGGTTAGGGTACGGGTTAGGGTTAGGTTTAGGTTTAGCGTTAGGGTACGGGTCAGGGTTAGGGTTATGGTTAGGGTTAGGGTACGGGTTAGGGTTAGGGTTAGGGTACGGGTTAGGGTTAGGGTTAGGGTACGTGTTAGGGTTAGGGTTAGGGTTAGGGTTAGGGTTAGGTTTAGGGTTAGGGTTAGGGTTAGGGTTAGGGTACGGGTTAGGGTACGGGTTAGGGTTATGATTAGGGTTAGGGTTAGGGGTAGGTTACGGGATAGGGTTAGGATTAGGGTATGATTTAGGGTTAGTGTACGGTTTAGGGTTAGGATTAGGTTTAGGGTACGGGTTAGGGTTAGGGTACGGGTTAGGGTACGGGTTAGGTTTAGGGTTAGGGTTAGGGTTAGGGTTAGTGTTAGCGTACGGGTTAGGATTAGGGTACGGTTTAGGGTTAGGGTACGGTTTAGGGTTAGGTTTAGGTTTAGGATACGGGTTAGGGTTAGGGTACGGGTTAGGGTACGGGTTAGGGTTAGTGTTAGGGTTAGGGTTAGGGTACGGGTTAGGGTTAGGGTTAGTGGTTAGGGTTAGGGTTAGGGTTAGGCTTAGGGTATGGGTTAGGGTTAGGGTACGGGTTAGGGTTAGGGTTAGGGTTAGGGTTAGTGTACGGGTTAGTGTTAGTGTTAGGGTTAGGGTTAGGGGTTAGGGGTTGGGGTTCGGGTTAGGGTTAGTTAGGGTACGGGTTATGTTTAGGGTTAGGGTACGGGTTAGGGTTAGGGTTAGGGTCAGGGTTAGGGTACGGGGTAGGGTTAGGTTTAGGGTTGGGGTTAGGGTTAGTATTAGGGTTAGGGTACGTGTTAGGGTTAGGGTTAGGGTAAGGTTTAGGTTTAGGGTACGGGCTAGGGTTAGGTTTAGGGTATGGGGTAGGGTTAGGGTTAGGGTTAGGGTTAGGGTACGGGTTAGGGTTAGGGTTAGGGTACGGGTTAGGTTTAGGGAACGGGTTAGGGTTAGGGTATGGGTTAGGTTTAGGGTTAGGGTACGTGTTATTGTTAGGGTTAGGGGTTAGTGTTAGGGTTAGGGTTAGGGTACAGTTTAGGGTTAGGGTACGGGTTAGAGTTAGGGTTAGGGGTTAGGGTTAGGGTTAGGTTTAGGGTTAGGTTTAGGGTACGGGTTAGGGTTAGGCTACGGGTTAGGGTGAGGGTCGGGGTTAGGGGTTAGTGTTAGGGTTAGGGTTGTGGTACGGGTTAGGGTGAGGGTACGGGTTAGGTTTAGGGTTCGGGTTAGGTTTAGGTTTAGGGTACGGGTTAGGGTTAGCGTTAGGGGTTAGGGTTAGGGTTAGGGTTAGGGTTAGGTTACGGGTTAGGGTTAGGGTTAGGTTTAGGGTACGTGGTAGGGTTAGGGTTAGGGTACGGGTTAGGGTTAGGTTACGGGTTAGGGTTACGGTTAGGGTACGGGTTAGGGTTAGGGTTAGGGTACGTGTTAGCGTTAGGCTTAGGGTTAGGGTTAAGGGTTAGGTTTAGGGTTAGGGTTAGGGTTAGGGTTAGGGTACGGGTTAGGGTACGGGTTAGGGTTATGATTAGGGTTAGGGTTAGGGGTAGGTTACGGGATAGGGTTAGGATTAGGGTATGATTTAGGGTTAGGGTACGGTTTAGGGTTAGGATTAGGTTTAGGGTACGGGTTAGGGTTAGGGTACGGGTTAGGGTACGGGTTAGGTTTAGGGTTAGGGTTAGGGTTAGGGTTAGTGTTAGCGTACGGGTTAGGATTAGGGTACGGTTTAGGGTTAGGGTACGGTTTAGGGTTAGGTTTAGGTTTAGGATACGGGTTAGGGTTAGGGTACGGGTTAGGGTACGGGTTAGGGTTAGGGTTAGGGTTAGGGTTAGGGTTAGGGTACGGGTTAGGGTTAAGGTTAGTGGTTAGGGTTAGGGTTAGGGTTAGGCTTAGGGTATGGGTTAGGGTTAGGGTACGGGTTAGGGTTAGGGTTAGGGTTAGGGTTAGCGTACGGGTTAGTGTTAGTGTTAGTGTTAGGGTTAGGGGTTAGGGGTTGGGGTTCGGGTTAGGGTTAGTTAGGGTACGGGTTATGTTTAGGGTTAGGGTACGGGTAAGGGTTAGTGTTAGGGTCAGGGTTAGGGTACGGGGTAGGGTTAGGTTTAGGGTTAGGGTTAGGGGTTAGGGGTTAGGGTTAGGGTTAGGGTTAGTGTTAGGGTTAGGGTACGGGTTAGGGTAAAGGTTAGGGTTAGGGTACGGGTTAGTGTTAGGGTTAGGGTTAGAGTTAGTGTTAGGGTACGGATTAGGTTACGAGTTAGGGTTAGGGTACGGGTTAGGGTTAGGGTACGGGTTAGGGTACGGTTTAGGGTTAGGTTTTGGGTTAGGGTCAGGGTACGGGTTAGGGTTAGGGTACGGGTTAGGTTTAGGTTTAGGGTTAGGGTATGGGTTAGGGTTAGGGTACGGGTTAGGGTTAGGTTGAGGGTACGGGTTAGGGTTAGGATTAGGGTACAGGTTAGGGTTAGGGTTAGGGTTAGGGTACGGGTTAGGGTTAGGTTTAGGATTAGGGTACGGGTTAGGGTTAGGGTTATGTGTTAGGGTTAGGGTACGGGTTAGGTTTAGGGTTAGGGTTAGGGTTAGGTTTAGGTTTATGGTACGGGTTAGGGTTAGGGTTAGGTTTAGTGTTAGGGTTAAGGTACGGGTTAGGGTTAGGGTTTGGGTTAGGATTAGGGTTAGGTTTCGGGTTAGGTTTAGGGTAAGATTAGTGTTAGGGTACGGGTTAGGGTATGGGTTAGGGTTAGGGTTAGGGTACGGGTTATGGTTAGGGTTAGGGTTAGGGTACGGTTTAGGGTTAGGGTTAGATTTAGGGTTAGGGTTAAGGTACGGGTTAGGTTACGGGCTAGGGTACGGGTTAGGGATAGGGTACGGGTTAGGGTTAGGGTTAGGGTTAGGGTTAGGGTGCGGTTTAGGGTTCGGGTTACGTTTAGTGTTAGGGTTAGCATTAGGGTACGGGTTAGGTTTAGGGTTAGGGTTAGGGTTAGGGTTATGGTTAGCGTTAGGGTTAGGGTTAGGGTTAGGGTACGGGTTAGGTTTAGGGTTAGGGTTAGGGTTAGTGTTAGGGTTAGGGTACGGGTTAGGGTTAGGGTTAGGGTAAGGGTTAGGGTTAGGGTACGGATTATGGTTAGGTTTAGGGAATGGGTTAGGGTTAGGGTTAGGGTTAGAGTTAGTGTACGGGTTATGGTTAATGTTAGGTTTAGGGTTAGGGTTAGTGTTAGGGTACGGGTTAGGGTTAGGGTTAGGGGTTAGGGTTAGGGTTAGGGTTAGGGTTAGGGTACGGGTTAGGTTTAGGGTTAGGGTTAGAGTTAGGGTCAGGATTAGGGGTCAGGGTTAGGGTACGGGTTAGGGTTAGGGTTAGGGTACGAGTTAGGGTTAGGGTACGGTTAGGGTTAGGGATAGAGTTAGGGTTAGGGTTAGGGTACGTGTATGGGTTAGGGTTAGGGTTAGGGTTAGGGTACGGGTTAGGGTTAGGGTTAGGGTACGGGTTAGGTTTAGGGAACGGGTTAGGGTTAGGGTAAGGGTTAGGGTTAGGGTTAGGGTACGTGTTAGGGTTAGGGTTAGGGGTTAGTGTTAGGGTTAGGGTTAGGGTACGGGTTAGGGTTAGGGTACGTGTTAGGGTTAGGGTTAGGGTTAGGGTTAGGGTACGGGTTAGGTTTAGGGTTAGGGTTAGGCTTAGGGTTAGGCTTAGTGTTAGGGTTAGGGTACGGGTTAGGGTTAGGGTACGGGTTAGGGTTAGGGTTACGGTTAGGGTTAGGTTTAGGGTTAGGGTTAGGGTACGGTTTAGGGTTCGGGTTAGGGTTAGGGTTAGGGTTAGGGTACGGTTTAGGGTTAGGGTTAGGGTTAGGGTTAGGTTACGGGTTAGGGTTAGGGTTAGGGTTAGGGTTAGGGTACGTGGTAGTTTTAGGGTTAGGGTACGGGTTAGGGTTAGGGTTAGGGTTAGGGTTAGGATTAGTGTTAGGGTTCGTGTTAGGTTTAGGGTAAGGGTTAGTGTTAGGGTACGGGTTAGGGTATGGGTTAGGGTTAGGGTTAGGGTACGGGTTAGCGTTAGGGTTAGGGTTAGAGTTAGGGTACGGGTCAGGGTTAGGGGTTAGGGTTAGGGTTAGGGTTAGGGTACGGGTTAGGGTGAGGGTACGGGTTAGGTTTAGGGTTCGGGTTAGGTTTAGGGTTAGGGTACGTGTTAGGGTTAGGGGTTAGGGTTATGGTTAGGGTTAGGGTTAGGTTACGGGTTAGGGATAGGGTTAGGGTTAGGGTTAGGGTACGGTTTAGGGTTAGGGTTAGGGTTAGGGTTAGGGTACGGGTTAGGGTTAGGGTTAGGGTACGGGTTAGGGTTAGGTTTAGGGTACGGGTTAGGGTTAGGGTACTGTTTAGGGTTAGGGTTAGGCTTAGGGTTAGGGTATGGGTTAGGGTTAGGGTTATGGTACGGGTTAGGTTTAGGGTTAGGGTTAGGGTTAGTGTTAGGGTTAGGTTACGGTTAAGGGTTAGGGTTAGGGTACGGGTTAGGGTTTGGGTACGGGTTAGGGTTAGGTTTAGGGTAGGGGTTAGGGTTAGGGTTAGGGTTAGGGTTAGGGTTAGGGTACGGGTTATGGTTAGGGTTAGGTTTAGGGGTAGGTTTAGAGTTAGGGTACAGTTTAGGGTTAGGTTTAGGGGTTAGGGTTAGGGTTAGGGTACGGGTTAGGGTACGGGTTAGGGTTAGGGTTAGGTTTAGGGTCAGGGTTAGGGGTTAGGGTTAGGGTTAGGGTTAGGGTACGGGTTAGGGTTAGGGTTAGGGTACGGGTTAGGGTTAGGGTTAGGATTAGGGTACGGGTTAGGGTTAGGGTTAGGTTTAGGGTTAGGGTTAGGGGTTAGGGGTTAGGGTTAGTGTTAGGGTTAGGTGTTAGGGGTTAGGGTTAGGGTTAGGGTTAGGGTTAGGGTTAAGGTACGGGTTAGGGTTAGGGTTAGGGTTAGGGTTAGGGTTAGGGTTAGAGTTTAGGGGTTAGGGTTAGGGTTAGGGTTAGGGTTAGGGTACGGGTTAGGGTTAGGTTTAGGTTTAGCGTTAGGGTACGGGTCAGGGTTAGGGTTATGGTTAGGGTTAGGGTACGGGTTAGTGTTAGGTTTAGGGTTAGGGTTAGGGTACGGGTTAGGGTATGGGTTAGGGTTAGTGTTAGGGTTAGGGTATGGGTTAGGGTTAGGGTTAGGTTTAGGGTTAGGGTTAGGGTGCGGTTTAGGGTTCGGGTTCGGGTTAGGGTTCGGGTTAGGGTTAGGGTATGTGTTAGGGTACCGGTTAGGGTTAGGGTTAGCTTACGGGTTAGGGTTAGGGTTAGGGTTAGGGTTAGGGTTAGGGTACGGGGTATGGTTAGGGTTAGGCTACGGGTGTGGGTTACGGTACCGGTTAGGGTTAGGGTTAGGGTACGGGTTAGGTTTAGGGTTAGGGTACATGTTAGGGTTAAGGTTAGGGTTAGGTTTAGGGTTAGAGGTTAGGGTTAGGGTTAGGGTTAGGTTTAGGATTAGTGTACGGGTTAGGTTACGGGTTAGGGTTAGGGTTAGGTTTAGGGTACGGTTTAGTGTTAGTGTTAGGGTACGTTTTAGGGATAGTGTACGGTTTAGGGTTAGGGTTTGCGTTAGGGTACGGGTTAGGGTTAGGGTACGGGTTAGGGTTAGGTTTAGGGCACGGGTTAGGGTTAGGGTTAGGGTACGGGTTAGGTTTAGGGTTAGGGTTAGGGTTAGGGTTATGGTTACGGTACGGGTTAGGGTTAGGGTTAGGGTACTGGTTAGGTTTAGGGTTAGGGTTAGGGTTAGTGTTAGGGTTAGGGTACGGGATAGGGTTAGGTTTAGGGTAAGTTTTAGGGTTAGGGTACGGGTTAGGGTTAGGTTTAGTGTATGGGTTAGGGTTAGGGTTAGGGTAGGGTTAGGGTACGGGTTAGGTTTAGGGTTAGGGTACGGGTTAGGTTTAGGGAACGGGTTAGGCTTAGGGTATGGGTTAGGGTTAGGGTTAGGGTACGTGTTAGGGTTAGGGTTAGGGGTTAGTGTTAGGGTTAGGGTTAGGGTACAGGTTAGGGTTAGGGTACGGGTTAGATTTAGGGTTAGGGGTTAGGGTTAGGGTTAGGTTTAGGGTTAGGTTTAGGGTACGGGTTAGGGTTAGGCTACGGGTTAGGGTTAGGGTCGGGGTTAGGGGTTAGTGTTAGGGTTAGGGTTAGGGTACGGGTTAGGGTGAGGGTACGGGTTAGGTTTAGGTTTCGGGTTAGGTTTAGGTTTAGGGTACGGGTTAGGGTTAGGGTTAGGGGTTAGGGTTAGTGTTAGGGTTAGGGTTAGGTTACGGGTTAGGGTTAGGGTTAGGGTTAGGTTTAGGGTACGTGGTAGGGTTAGGGTTAGGGTACGGCTTAGGGTTAGGGTACGGGTTAGGGTTAGGTTTAGGGTACGGGTTAGGGTTAGGGTTAGGGTACGTGTTAGGGTTAGGGTTAGGGTTAGGGTTAAGGGTTAGGGTTAGGGTTAGGGTTAGGGTTAGGGTACGGGTTAGGTTTAGGGTTAGGGTTAGGGTTAGGGTTATGGTTACGGTACGGGTTAGGGTTAGGGTTAGGGTACGGGTTAGGTTTAGGGAACGGGTTAGGGTTAGGGTATGGGTTAGGTTTAGGGTTAGGGTACGTGTTATGGTTAGGGTTAGGGGTTAGTTTTAGGGTTAGGGTTAGGGTACAGGTTAGGGTTAGGGTACGGGTTAGAGTTAGGGTTAGGGGTTAGGGTTAGGGTTAGGTTTAGGGTTAGGTTTAGGGTACGGGTTAGGGTTAGGCTACGGGTTAGGGTGAGGGTCGGGGTTAGGGGTTAGTGTTAGGTTTAGGGTTAGGGTACGGGTTAGGGTGAAGGTACGGGTTAGGTTTAGGGTTCGGGTTAGGTTTAGGTTTAGGGTACGGGTTAGGGTTAGGGTTAGGGGTTAGGGTTAGGGTTAGGGTTAGGGTTAGGTTACGGGTTAGGTTTAGGGTTAGGGTTAGGTTTAGGGTACGTGGTAGGGTTAGGGTTAGGGTACGGGTTAGGGTTAGGGTACGGGTTAGGGTTAGGTTTAGGGTACGGGTTAGGGTTAGGGTTAGGGTACGTGTTAGGGTTAGGGTTAGGGATTAGGGGTTAGGGTTAGGGTTAGGGTTAGGGTTAGGGGTTAGGGGTTAGGGTTAGTGTTAGGGTTAGGTGTTAGGGGTTAGGGTTAGGGTTAGGGTTAGGGTTAGGGTTAGGGTTAAGGTACGGGTTAGGGTTAGGGTTAGGGTTAGGGTTAGGGTTAGGGTTAGAGTTTAGTGGTTAGGGTTAGGGTTAGGGTTAGGGTTAGGGTTAGGGTTAGGGTACGGGTTAGGGTTAGGTTTAGGTTTAGCGTTAGGGTACGGGTCAGGGTTAGGGTTATGGTTAGGGTTAGGGTACGGGTTAGGTTTAGGGTTAGGGTACATGTTAGGGTTAAGGTTAGGGTTAGGTTTAGGGTTAGAGGTTAGGGTTAGGGTTAGGGTTAGGATTAGGATTAGTGTACGGGTTAGGTTACGGGTTAGGGTTAGGGTTAGGTTTAGGGTACGGGTTAGGGTTAGGGTTAGGGTACGTGTTAGGGTTAGGGTTAGGGTTAGGGTTAAGGGTTAGGGTTAGGGTTAGGGTTAGGGTTAGGGTACGGGTTAGGTTTAGGGTTAGGGTTAGGGTTAGGGTTATGGTTACGGTACGGGTTAGGGTTAGGGTTAGGGTTAGGTTACGGGTTAGGGTTAGGGTTAGGGTTAGGTTTAGGGTACGTGGTAGGGTTAGGGTTAGGGTACGGGTTAGGGTTAGGGTACGGGTTAGGGTTAGGTTTAGGGTACGGGTTAGGGTTAGGGTTAGGGTACGTGTTAGGGTTAGGGTTAGGGGTTAGGGGTTAGGGTTAGGGTTAGGGTTAGGGTTAGGGGTTAGGGGTTAGGGTTAGTGTTAGGGTTAGGTGTTAGGGGTTAGGGTTAGGGTTAGGGTTAGGGTTAGGGTTAGGGTTAAGGTACGGGTTAGGGTTAGGGTTAGGGTTAGGGTTAGGGTTAGGGTTAGAGTTTAGGGGTTAGGGTTAGGGTTAGGGTTAGGGTTAGGGTTAGGGTACGGGTTAGGGTTAGGTTTAGGTTTAGCGTTAGGGTACGGGTCAGGGTTAGGGTTATGGTTAGGGTTAGGGTACGGGTTAGTGTTAGGTTTAGGGTTAGGGTTAGGGTACGGGTTAGGGTACGGGTTAGGGTTAGTGTTAGGGTTAGGGTATGGGTTAGGGTTAGGGTTAGGTTTAGGGTTAGGGTTAGGGTGCGGTTTAGGGTTCGGGTTCGTGTTAGGGTTAGGGTTAGGGTTAGGGTATGGGTTAGGGTACCGGTTAGGGTTAGGGTTAGGTTACGGGTTAGGGTTAGGGTTAGGGTTAGGGTTAGGGTTAGGGTACGGGGTAGGGTTAGGGTTAGGCTACGGGTGTGGGTTACGGTACGGGTTAGGGTTAGGGTTAGGGTACGGGTTAGGTTTAGGGTTAGGGTACATGTTAGGGTTAAGGTTAGGGTTAGGTTTAGGGTTAGAGGTTAGGGTTAGGGTTAGGGTTAGGATTAGGATTAGTGTACGGGTTAGGTTACGGGTTAGGGTTAGGGTTAGGTTTAGGGTACGGTTTAGTGTTAGTGTTAGGGTACGTTTTAGGGATAGTGTACGGTTTAGGGTTAGGGTTTGCGTTAGGGTACGGGTTAGGGTTAGGGTACGGGTTAGGGTTAGGTTTAGGGCACGGGTTAGGGTTAGGGTTAGGGTACGGGTTAGGTTTAGGGTTAGGGTTAGGGTTAGGGTTATGGTTACGGTACGGGTTAGGGTTCGGGTTAGGGTACGGGTTAGGTTTAGGGTTAGGGTTAGGGTTAGTGTTAGGGTTAGGGTACGGGATAGGGTTAGGGTTAGGGTAAGGTTTAGGGTTAGGGTACGGGTTAGGGTTAGGTTTAGTGTATGGGTTAGGGTTACGGTTAGGGTTAGGGTTAGGGTACGGGTTAGGTTTAGGGTTAGGGTACGGGTTAGGTTTAGGGAACGGGTTAGGGTTAGGGTATGGGTTAGGGTTAGGGTTAGGGTACGTGTTAGGGTTAGGGTTAGGGGTTAGTGTTAGGGTTAGGGTTAGGGTACAGGTTAGGGTTAGGGTACGGGTTAGATTTAGGGTTAGGGGTTAGGGTTAGGGTTAGGTTTAGGGTTAGGTTTAGGGTACGGGTTAGGGTTAGGCTACGGGTTAGGGTTAGGGTCGGGGTTAGGGGTTAGTGTTAGGGTTAGGGTTAGGGTACGGGTTAGGGTGAGGGTACGGGTTAGGTTTAGGGTTCGGGTTAGTTTTAGGTTTAGGGTACGGGTTAGGGTTAGGGTTAGGGGTTAGGGTTAGTGTTAGCGTTAGGGTTAGGTTACGGGTTAGGGTTAGGGTTAGGGTTAGGTTTAGGGTACGTGGTAGGGTTAGGGTTAGGGTACGGGTTAGGGTTAGGGTACGGGTTAGGGTTAGGGTTAGGGTACGGGTTAGGGTTAGGGTTAGGGTTAGGGTTAAGGGTTAGGGTTAGGGTTAGGGTTAGGGTTAGGGTTAGGGTACGGGTTAGGGTACGGGTTAGGGTTATGATTAGGGTTAGGGTTAGGGGTAGGTTACGGGATAGGGTTAGGATTAGGGTATGATTTAGGGTTAGGGTACGGTTTAGGGTTAGGTTTAGGGTCAGGGTTAGGGTACGGGGTAGGGTTAGGTTTAGGGTTAGGGTTAGGGGTTAGGGGTTAGGGTTAGGGTTAGGGTTAGTGTTAGGGTTAGTGTACGGGTTAGGGTAAAGGTTAGGGTTAGGGTACGTGTTAGTGTTAGGGTTAGGGTTAGAGTTAGGGTTAGGGTACGGATTAGGTTACGAGTTAGGGTTAGGGTACGGGTTAGGGTTAGGGTACGGGTTAGGGTACGGTTTAGGGTTAGGTTTTGGTTTAGGGTCAGGGTACGGGTTAGGGTTAGGGTACGGGTTAGGTTTAGGTTTAGGGTTAGGGTACGGGTTAGGGTTAGGGTACGGGTTAGGGTTAGGTTGAGGGTACGGGTTAGGGTTAGGATTAGGGTACAGGTTAGGGTTAGGGTTAGGGTTAGGGTACGGGTTAGGGTTAGGTTTAGGATTAGGGTACGGGTTAGGGTTAGGGTTAAGGGTTAGGGTTAGGGTACCGGTTAGGTTTAGGGTTAGGGTTAGGGTTAGGTTTAGGTGTAGGGTACGGGTTAGGGTTAGGGTTAGGTTTAGTGTTAGGGTTAAGGTACGGGTTAGGGTTAGGGTTACGGTTAGGGTTAGGATTAGGGTTAGGTTTCGGGTTAGGTTTAGGGTAAGGGTTAGTGTTAGGGTACGGGTTAGGGTATGGGTTAGGGTTAGGGTTAGGGTTAGGGTTAGGGTACGGGTTAGGTTTAGGGTTAGGGTTAGGGTACGGGTTAGGGTTAGGGTTAGATTTAGGGTTAGGGTTAAGGTACGGGTTAGGTTACGGGCTAGGGTACGGGTTAGGGATAGGGTACGGGTTAGGGTTAGGGTTAGGGTTAGGGTTAGGGTGCGGTTTAGGGTTCGGGTTACGTTTAGTGTTAGGGTTAGCATTAGGTTACGGGTTAGGTTTAGGGTTAGGGTTAGGGTTAGGGTTATGGATAGCGTTAGGGTTAGGGTTAGGGTTAGGGTACGGGTTAGGTTTAGGGTTAGGGTTAGGGTTAGTGTTAGGGTTAGGGTACGGGTTAGGGTTAGGGTTAGGGTAAGTGTTAGGGTTAGGGTACGGATTATGGTTAGGTTTAGGGAATGGGTTAGGGTTAGGGTAAGGGTTAGGGTTAGTGTACGGTTTATGGTTAATGTTAGGTTTAGGGTGAGGGTTAGTGTTAGGGTACGGGTTAGGGTTAGGTTTAGGGGTTAGGGTTAGGGTTAGGGTTAGGGTTAGGGTACGGGTTAGGGTTAGTGTTAGGGTTAGGATTAGTGTTAGGGTACGGGTTAGGTTTAGGGTAAGTGTTAGGGTTAGGGTACGGGTTAGGGTACGGGTTAGGGTTAGGGTTAGGGTTAGGATACGGGTTAGGGTTAGGTTTAGGTTTAGCGTTAGGGTACGGGTCAGGGTTAGGGTTATGGTTAGGGTTAGGGTACGGGTTAGGGTTAGTGTTAGGGTTAGGGTTAGGGTACGGGTTAGGTTTAGGGAACGGGTTAGGGTTAGGGTTAGGGTTAGGGTTAGGGTTAGGGTACGGTGTAGGGTTAGGGTTAGGCTACGGGTGTGGGTTACGGTACGGGTTAGGGTTAGAGTTAGGGTACGGGTTAGGTTTAGGGTTAGGTTACATGTTAGGGTTAAGGTTAGGGTTAGGGTTAGAGGTTAGGGTTAGGGTTAGGGTTAGGGTTAGGATTAGTGTACGGGTTAGGTTACGGGTTAGGGTTAGGGTTAGGTTTAGGGTACGGTTTAGTGTTAGTGTTAGGGTACGTTTTAGGAATAGGGTACGGTTTAGGGTTAGGGTTAGCATTAGGGTACGGGTTAGGGTACGGGTTAGGGTTAGTTTTAGGGCACGGGTTAGGGTTAGGGTTAGGGTACGGGTTAGGTTTAGGTTTAGGGTTAGGGTTAGGGTTATGGTTACGGTACGGGTTAGGGTTAGGGTTAGGGTACGGGTTAGGTTTAGGGTTAGGGTTAGGGTTAGTGTTAGGGTTAGGGTACGGTTTAGGGTTAGGTTTAGGGTAAGTTTTAGGGTTAGGGTACGGGTTAGGGTTAGGTTTAGTGTATGGGTTAGTGTTAGGGTTAGGGTTAGGGTTAGGGTACGGGTTAGGGTTAGGGTTAGGGTACGGGTTAGGTTTAGGGAACGGGTTAGGGTTAGGGTATGGGTTAGGGTTAGGGTTAGGGTACGTGTTAATGTTAGGGTTAGGGGTTAGTGTTAGGGTTAGGGTTAGGGTACAGGTTAGGGTTAGCGTACGGGTTAGAGTTAGGGTTAGGGGTTAGGGTTAGGGTTAGGTTTAGGGTTAGGTTTAGGGTACGGGTTAGGGTTAGGCTACGGGTTAGGGTTAGGGTCGGGGTTAGGGGTTAGTGTTAGGGTTAGGGTTAGGGTACGGGTTAGGGTGAGGGTACGGGTTAGGTTTAGGGTTCGGGTTAGGTTTAGGTTTAGGGTACGGGTTAGGGTTAGGGTTAGGGGTTAGTGTTTGGGTTAGGGTTAGGGTTAGGTTGCGGCTTAGGGTTAGGGTTAGGGTTAGTTTTAGGGTACGTGGTAGGGTTAGGGTTAGGGTACGTGTTAGGGTTAGGGTACGGGTTAGGGTTAGGGTTAGTGTACGGGTTAGGGTTAGGGTTAGGGTACGTGTTAGGGTTAGGGTTAAGGTTAGGGTTAAGGGTTAGGGTTAGGGTTAGGGTTAGGGTTAGGATACGGGTTAGAGTACGGGTTAGGGTTATGGTTAGGTTTAGGGTTAGGGGTAGGTTACGGGATAGGGTTAGGATTAGGGTACGATTTAGGGTTAGGGTCCGGTTTAGGGTTAGGATTAGGTTTAGGGTACGGGTTAGGGTTAGGGTACGGGTTAGGGTACGGGTGAGGTTTAGGGTTAGGTTTAGGGTTAGGGTTAGTGTTAGCGTACGGGTTAGGATTAGGGTACGGTTTAGGGTTAGGGTACGGTTTAGGGTTAGGTTTAGGTTTAGGATACGGGTTAGTGTTAGGGTACGGTTTAGGGTACGGGTTAGGGTTAGGGTTAGGGTTAGGGTACGGGTTAGGGTTAGGGTTATTGGTTAGGGTTAGTGTTAGGGTTAGGCTTAGGGTATGGGTTAGGGTTAGGGTACGGGTTAGGGTTAGGGTTAGGGTTAGTGTTAGCGTACGGGTTAGTGTTAGTGTTAGGGTTAGGGTTAGGGGTTAGGGGTTGGGGATCGAGTTAGGGTTAGTTAGGGTACGGGTTATGTTTAGGGTTAGGGTACGGGTTAGGGTTAGGGTTAGGGTCATGGTTAGGGTATGGGGTAGGGTTAGGTTTAGGGTTAGGGTTAGGGGTTAGGGGTGAGGGTTAGGGTTAGGGTTAGTGTTAGGGTTAGGGTACGGGTTAGGGTAAAGGTTAGGGTTAGGGTAAGGGTTAGTGCTAGGGTTAGGGTTAGATTTAGGGTTAGGGTACGGATTAGGTTACGAGTTAGGGTTAGGGTACGGGTTAGGGTTAGGGTACGGGTTAGGGTACGGGTTAGGGTTAGGGTTAGGGTTAGGGTACGGTTTAGGGTTAGGTTTTGGGTTAGGGTCAGGGTACGGGTTAGGGTTAGGGTACGGGTTAGGGTTAGGTTTAGGGTTAGGGTACGGGTTAGGGTTAGGGTACGGGTTAGGGTTAGGTTGAGGGTACGGGTTAGGGTTAGGATTAGGGTACAGGTTAGGGTTAGGGTTAGGGTTAGGGTACGGGTTAGGGTTAGGTTTAGGATTAGGGTACGGGTTATGGTTAGGGTTAAGGGTTAGGGTTAGGGTACGTGTTAGGTTTAGGGTTAGGGTTAGGGTTAGGTTTAGGTTTAGGGTACGGGTTAGGGTTAGGGTTAGGTTTAGTGTTAGGGTTAAGGTACGGGTTAGGGTTAGGGTTAGGGTTAGGGTTAGGATTAGGGTTAGGTTTCGGGTTAGGGTTAGAGTTACGGTCAGGATTAGGGGTCAGGGTTAGGGTACGGGTTAGGGTTAGGGTTAGGGTACGAGTTAGGGTTAGAGTACGGGTTAGGGTTAGGGATAGAGTTAGGGTTAGGGTTAGGGTACGGGTATGGTTTAGGTTTAGGGTTAGGTTTAGGGTACGGGTTAGGGTTAGGGTTAGGGTACAGGTTAGGGTTAGGGTTAGGGTACGTGTTAGGGTTAGGGTTAGGGGTTAGTGTTAGGGTTAGGGTTAGGGTACGGGTTAGGGTTAGGGTACGTGTTAGGTTTAGGGTTAGGGTTAGGGTTAGGGTACGGGTTAGGGTAACGGTACGGGTTAGGGTTAGGGTTAGGGGTTAGGGTTAGGGTTAGGTTTATGGTTAGGGTTAGGGTACGGGTTAGGGTTAGGGTACGGGTTAGGGTTAGGGTCAGGGTTAGGGTTTAGGGTTTGGGTTAGGGTTAGGGTATGGGTTAGTGTTAGGGTACGGGTTAGGTTTATGATTCGGGTTAGGTTTAGGTTTAGGGTACGGGTTAGGGTTAGGGTTAGGGGTTAGGGTTAGGGTTAGTGTACGGGTTAGGGTTAGGGTACGGGTTAGGGTACGGGTTAGGTTTAGGGTTAGGGTTAGGCTTAGGGTTAGGCTTAGGGTTAGGTTTAGGGTACGGGTTAGGGTTAGGTTACGGGTTAGGGTTAGGTTTAGTGTATGGGTTAGGGTTAGGGTTAGGGTACGGGTTAGGGTTAGGGTTAGGGTACGGGTTAGGTTTAGGGAATGGGTTAGGGTTAGGGTATGGGTTAGGGTTAGGGTTAGGGTACGTGTTAGGGTTAGTGTTAGGGGTTAGTGTTAGGGTTAGGGTTAGGGTACAGGTTAGGGTTAGGGTACGGGTTAGAGTTAGGGTTAGGGGTTAGGGTTAGGGTTAGGTTTAGGGTTAGGTTTAGGGTACGGGTTAGGGTTAGGCTACGGGTTAGGGTTAGGGTCGGGGTTAGGGGTTAGTGTTAGGGTTAGGGTTAGGGTACGGGTTAGGGTGAGGGTACGGGTTAGGTTTAGGGTTCGGGTTAGGTTTAGGTTTAGGGTACGGGTTAGGGTTAGGGTTAGGGGTTAGTGTTTGGGTTAGGGTTAGGGTTAGGTTGCGGGTTAGGGTTAGGGTTAGGGTTAGTTTTAGGGTACGTGGTAGGGTTAGGGTTAGGGTACGGGTTAGTGTTAGGGTACGGGTTAGGGTTAGGGTTAGGGTACGGGTTAGGGTTAGGGTTAGGGTACGTGTTAGGGTTAGGGTTAAGGTTAGGGTTAAGGGTTAGGTTTAGGGTACGGGTTAGGGTTAGGGTACGGGTTAGGGTACGGTTTAGGTTTAGGGTTAGGGTTAGGGTTAGGGTTAGTGTTAGCGTACGGGTTAGGATTAGGGTACGGTTTAGGGTTAGGGTACGGTTTAGGGTTAGGTTTAGGTTTAGGATACGGGTTAGGGTTAGGGTACGGGTTAGGGTACGGGTTAGGGTTAAGGTTAGGGTTAGGCTACAGGTTAGGGTTAGGGTTAGTGGTTAGGGTTAGTGTTAGGGTTAGGCTTAGGGTATGGGTTAGGGTTAGGGTACGGGTTAGGGTTAGGGTTAGGGTTAGTGTTAGCGTACGGGTTAGTGTTAGTGTTAGGGTTAGGGTTAGGGGTTAGGGGTTGGGGATCGGGTTAGGGTTAGTTAGGATACGGGTTATGTTTAGGGTTAGGGTACGGGTTAGGGTTAGGGTTAGGGTCAGGGTTAGGGTATGGGGTAGGGTTAGGCTTAGGGTTAGGGTTAGGGGTTAGGGTTGAGGGTTAGGGTTAGGGTTAGTGTTAGGGTTAGGGTACGGGTTAGGGTAAAGGTTAGGGTTAGGGTAAGGGTTAGTGCTAGGTTTAGGGTTAGAGTTAGGGTTAGGGTACGAATTAGGTTACGAGTTAGGGTTAGGGTACGGGTTAGGGTTAGGGTTAGGGTACGGGTTAGGGTACGGGTTAGGGTTAGGGTTAGGGTTAGGGTACGGTTTAGGGTTAGGTTTTGGGTTAGGGTCAGGGTACGGGTTAGGGTTAGGGTACGGGTATGGTTAGGTTTAGGGTTAGGGTACGGGTTAGGGTTAGGGTACGGGTTAGGGTTAGTTTGAGGGTACGGGTTAGGGTTAGGATTATGGTACAGGTTAGGGTTAGGGTTAGGTTTAGGGTACGGGTTAGGGTTAGGTTTAGGATTAGGGTACGGGTTATGGTTACGGTTAAGGGTTAGGGTTAGGGTACGGTTTAGGTTTAGGGTTAGGGTTAGGGTTAGGTTTAGGTTTAGGGTACGGGTTAGGGTTAGGGTTAGGTTTAGTGTTAGGGTTAAGGTACGGGTTAGGGTTAGGGTTAGGGTTAGGGTTAGGATTAGGGTTAGGTTTCGGGTTAGGTTTAGGTTAAGAGTTAGTGTTAGGGTACGGGTTAGGGTATGGGTTAGGGTTAGGGTTAGGTTTAGGGTACGGGTTAGGGTTAGGGTTAGGGTACGGGTTAGGGTTAGGGTTAGGTTTAGGGTTAGGGTTAGGGTACGTTTAGGTTACGGGCTAGGGTACGGGTTAGGGATAGGGTACGGGTTAGGGTTAGGGTTAGGGTTAGGGTTAGGGTGCGGATTAGGGTTCGGTTTACGTTTAGTGTTAGGGTTAGCGTTAGGGTACGGGTTAGGTTTAGGGTTAGGTTTAGGGTTAGGGTTATGGTTAGCGTTAGGGTTAGGGTTAGGGTTAGGGTACGGGTTAGGTTTAGGGTTAGGGTTAGGGTTAGTTTTAGGGTTAGGGTACGGGTTAGGGTTAGGGTTAGGGTAAGGGTTAGGGTTAGGGTACGGTTTATGGTTAGGTTTAGGGAATGGGTTAGGGTTAGGGTTAGGGTTAGGTAGTGTACGGGTTATGGTTAATGTTAGGTTTAGGGTTAGGGTTAGTGTTAGGGTACGGGTTAGGGTTAGGGTTAGGGGTTAGGGTTAGGGTTAGGGTTAGGGTTAGGGTACGGGTTAGGTTTAGGGTTAGGGTTAGAGTTACGGTCAGGATTAGGGGTCAGGGTTAGGGTACGGGTTAGGGTTAGGGTTAGGGTACGAGTTAGGGTTAGGGTACAGGTTAGGGTTAGGGATAGAGTTAGGGTTAGGGTTAGGGTACGGGTATGGGTTAGGGTTAGGGTTAGGGTTAGGGTACGGGTTAGGGTTAGGGTTAGGGTACAGGTTAGGGTTAGGGTTAGGGTACGTGTTAGGGTTAGGGTTAGGGGTTAGTGTTAGGGTTAGGGTTAGGGTACGGGTTAGGGTTAGGGTACGTGTTAGGGTTAGGGTTAGGGTTAGGTTTAGGGTACGGGTTAGGGTAACGGTACGGGTTAGTGTTAGGGTTAGGGGTTAGGGTTAGGGTTAGGTTTAGGGTTAGGGTTAGGGTACGGGTTAGGGTTTAGGGTTTGGGTTAGGGTTAGGGTATGGGTTAGTGTTATGGTACGGGTTAGGTTTAGGATTCGGGTTAGGTTTAGGTTTAGGGTACGAGTTAGGGTTAGGGTTAGGGGTTAGGGTTAGGGTTAGGGTTAGGGTACGGGTTAGGGTTAGGGTTAGGGTACGGGTTAGGCTTAGGGTTAGGGTTAGGGTACGGGTTAGGGTTAGGGTACGGGTTAGGGTTAGGGTTACGGTTAGGGTTAGGTTTAGGGTTAGGGTTAGGGTACGGTTTAGGGTTCGGGTTAGGGTTAGGGTTAGGGTTAGGGTACGGTTTAGGGTTAGGGTTAGGGTTAGGGTTAGGTTACGGGTTAGGGTTAGAGTTAGGGTTAGGGTTAGGGTACGTGGTAGTTTTAGGGTTAGGGTACGGGTTAGGGTGGGTTAGAGTTAGGGTTAGGATTAGGGTTAGGGTTCGGATTAGGTTTAGGGTAAGGATTAGTGTTAGGGTACGGTTTAGGGTATGGGTTAGGGTTAGGGTTAGGGTACGGGTTAGCGTTAGGGTTAGGGTTAGGGTTAGGGTACGGGTCAGGGTTAGGGTTTAGGGTTAGG
>JAVLSZ010000174.1:190000-245000 GCA_032313775.1 Urocyon cinereoargenteus
GGGTTAGGGTTAGGGTACGGGTTAGGGTTAGGGTTAGGTTTAGGGTTAGCATACGGGTTAGTGTTAGTGTTAAGGTTAGGGTTAGGGGTTAGGGGTTGGTGTTAGGGTTAGGGTTAGTTAGGGTACGGGTTATGTTTAGGGTTAGGGTACGGGTTAGGGTTAGGGTTAGGGTCAGGGTTAGGGTACGGGTTAGGGTTAGGGTCAGGGTTAGGGGTTAGGGTTTGGGTTAGGGTTAGGGTACGGGTTAGGGTTAGGGTACGTGTTAGGTTTATGGTTCGGGTTAGGTTTAGGGTTAGGGTACGGGTTAGGTTTAGGGTTAGAGGTTAGGGTTAGGGTTAGGGTTAGGGTTAGGGTACGGGTTAGGGTTAGGGTACGTGTTAGGTTTAGGGTTCGGGTTAGGTTTAGGGTTAGGGTACGGGTTAGGGTTAGGGTTAGGGGTTAGGGTTAGGGTTAGGGTTAGGGTTACGGTTAGTATACGGGTTAGGGTTAGGGTACGGTTTAGGGTACGGGTTGGTTTAGGTTTAGGGTTAGGCTTAAGGTTAGGCTTAGGGTGAGGGTTAGGGTACGGGTTAGGGTTAGGGTACGGGTTAGGGTTAGGGTTACGGTTAGGGTTAGGTTTAGGGTTAGGGTTAGGGTACGGTTTAGGGTTCGGTTTAGGGTTAGGGTTAGGGTTAGGGTACGGTTTAGGGTTAGGGTTAGGTTTAGGGTTAGGTTACGGGTTAGGGTTAGGGTTAGGGTACGTGGTAGGGTTAGGGTTAGGGTACGGGTTAGGGTTAGTGTACGGGTTAGGGTTAGGGTTAGGGTACGGGTTAGGGTTAGGGTTAGGGTACGTGTTAGGTTTAGGGTTAGGGTAAGGGTTAGGGTTAGGGTTAAGGGTTAGGGTTAGGGTACGGGTTAGGGTACGGGTTAGGGTTATGGTTAGGGTTAGGGTTAGGGGTAGGGTACGTGTTAGGGTTAGGGTTAGGGTACGGTTTAGGTTTAGGGTACTGTTTAGGGTTAGGTTTAGGTTTAGGTTACGGGTTAGGGTTAGGGTACGGGTTAGGTTTAGGGTTAGGGTTAGGGTTAGGTTTAGTGTTAGCGTATGGGTTAGGATTAGGGTACGGTTTAGGGTTAGGGTAAGGTTTAGGGTTAGGTTAGGGTTAGGGTTAGGGTTAGGGTTAGTGTATGGGTTAGGGTTAGGGTTAGTGTTAGGGTCAGGTATAGGGTTACGTTTAGGGTTAGGGTACGGGTTAGGGTTAGGGATAGGGTTAGGGTACGGGTTAGGGTTAGGGTTAGGGTACGGGTTAGGGTACGGTTTAGGGTTAGGGTTAGGGTTAGGGTACGGGTGAGGGTTAGGGTTAGGGTACGGGTTAGGGTACGGTTTAGGGTACGGGTTAGGGTACGGGTTAGGGTTATGGTACGGGTTAGGGTTAGGGTTAGGTTTAGGGTGCGGTTTAGGGTTCGGGTTAGGGTTAGGGTTAGGGTTAGCGTTAGGGTTAGGTTACGGGTTAGGGTTAGGTTTAGGGTTGGGTTAGGGTTAGGGTTAAGGGTTAGGGTTAGGGTTAGGGTACGGTTTAGGTTTAGGGTTAGGGTACGGGTTAGGGTACGGGTTAGGGTACGGGTTAGTTTTAGGGTTAGGGTTAGGGTTAGGGTTAGTGTTAGCATACGGGTTAGGATTAGGGTACGGTTTAGGGTTAGGGTACGGTTTAGGGTTAGGTTTAGGTTTAGGGTACGGGTTAGGGTTAGGGTACGGGTTAGGGTACGGTTTAGGGTTAGGGTTAGGGTTAGGGTACGGGTTAGTGTTAGGGTACGGGTTAGGTTTAGGGTTAGGGTAAGGGTTAGGGTTACGGTTAGGGTACGGGTTAGGGTTAGGGTTAGGGTACGGGTTAGGGTTAGGGTTAGGGTTAGGGTACGGGTTAGGGTTAGGATTAGGGGTTAGGGTTAGGGTACGGGTTAGGGTTAGGTTTAGGGTTAGGGTACGGGTTAGGGTTAGGGTTAGGGTTAGTGTTAGGGTTAAGGTCCGGGTTAGGGTTAGGGCTAATTTTAGGGTTAGGGTTAGGTTTAGGGTTTAGGGGTTAGGGTTAGAGTTAGGGTTAGGGTTAGGGTTAGGGTTAGGGTACGGGTTAGGGTTAGTGTTAGGGTTAGGGTTAGGGTTAGGGTACGGGTTAGGTTTAGGGTTAGGGTTAGGGTTAGGGTACGGGTTAGGGTACGGTTTAGGATTAGGGTTAGGGTTAGTGTACGGGTTAGGGTACGTGTTAGGGTACGGGTTGGGTTTAGGGTTAGGGTTAGGGTTAGGGTTAGGGTTAGGTACGGTTTAGGGTACGGGTTAGTGTTAGGGTTAGGGTTAGTGTTAGGTTTAGGGTACGGTTTAGGGTTAGGTTTAGGGGTTAGGGTAAGGGTTAGGGTTAGGCTTAGGGTATGGGTTAGGGTTAGGGTACGGGTTAGGGTTAGGGTTAGGTTTAGGGTTAGCATACGGGTTAGTGTTAGTGTTAAGGTTAGGGTTAGGGGTTAGGGGTTGGTGTTAGGGTTAGGGTTAGTTAGGGTACGGGTTATGTTTAGGGTTAGGGTACGGGTTAGGGTTAGGGTTAGGGTCAGGGTTAGGGTACGGGGTAGGGTTAGGGTTAGGGTTAGGGTTAGGGTTTAGGGGTTAGGGTTAGGGTTAGGGTTAGTGTTAGGGTTAGGGTACGGGTTAGGGTAAAGGTTAGGGTTAGGGTACGGGTTAGTGTTAGGGTTAGGGTTAGAGTTAGGCTTAGGGTACGGGTTAGGTTACAAGTTAGGGTTAGGGTACGGGTTAGGGTTAGGTTACGGGTTAGGGTACGGTTTAGGGTTAGGGTTACGGTTAGGGTTAGTGTACGGTTTAGGGTTAGGTTTTGGGTTAGGGTCAGGGTACGGGTTAGGGTTAGGGTACGGGTTAGGGTTAGGTTTAGGGTTAGGGTACGGGTTAGGGTTAGGGTACGGGTTAGGGTTAGTTTGAGGGTATGGGTTAGGGTTAGGATTAGGGTACGGTTTAGGGTTAGGGTACGGGTTAGGGTACGGGTTAGGGTTAGGTTTAGGATTAGGGTACGCGTTAGGGTTAGGGTTAAGGTTTAGGGTTAGGGTACGGGTTAGGTTTAGGGTTAGGGTTAGGGTTAGTTTTAGGGTTAGAGTACGGGTTAGGGTTAGGGTTAGGATTAGGGTTAGGGTTCGGGTTAGGTTTAGGGTAAGGGTTAGTGTTAGGGTACGGGTTAGGGTACGGGTTAGGGTTAGGATTAGGGTACGATTTAGGGTTATGGTACGGTTTAGGGTTAGGTTTAGGTTTAGGGTACGGCTAGGGTTAGGGTATGGGTTAGGGTACGGGTTAGGTTTAGGGTTAGGGTTAGGGTAGGGTTAGTGTTAGCGTACGGCTTAGGATTAGTGTACGATTTAGGGTTAGGGTACGGTATAGGGTTAGTTTTAGGTTTAGGGTACGGGTTAGGGTTAGGGTACGGGTTAGGGTACGGGTTAGGGTTAGGGTTAGGGTTAGGGTACGGGTTAGGGTTAGGGTACGGGTTAGGTTTAGGGTTAGGGTACGGGTTAGGGTTAGCGTTAGGGGTTAGGGTTAGGGTTAGGGTTAGGGTTAGGTTACGGGTTAGGGTTAGGGTTAGGGTTAGGTTTAGGGTACGTGGTAGGGTTAGGGTTAGGGTACGGGTTAGGGTTAGTGTACGGGTTAGGGTACGGGTTAGGGTTAGGGTTAGGGTTAGTGTTAGGATTAAGGTCCGGGTTAGGGTTAGGGTTAATTTTAGGGTTAGGGTTAGGTTTAGGGTTTAGGGGTTAGGGTTAGAGTTAGGGTTAGGGTTAGGGTTAGGGTTAGGGTACGGGTTAGTGTTATTGTTAGTGTTAGTGTTAGGGTTAGGGTACGGGTTAGAGTTAGGGTTAGGGTTAGGGTACGGGTTAGGGTACGGTTTAGGATTAGGGTTAGGGTTAGGGTATGGGTTAGGGTACGGGTTAGGGTTAGGGTTAGGGTTAGGGTTAGGGTTAGGGTACGGTTTAGGGTTAGGTTTTGGGTTAGGGTCAGGGTACGGGTTAGGGTTACGGTACGGGTTAGGGTTAGGTTTAGGGTTAGGGTACGGGTTAGGGTTAGGGTACGGGTTAGGGTTAGTTTGAGGGTACGGGTTAGGGTTAGGATTAGGGTACGGGTTAGGGTTAGGGTACAGGTTAGGGTTAGGGTTAGGTTTAGTGTTAGGGTTAAGGTACGGGTTAGGGTAAGTGTTAGGGTTAGGGTTAGGTTTAGGATTAGGGTTAGGGTTCGGGTTAGGTTTAGGGTAAGGGTTAGTGTTAGGGTACGGGTTAGGGTATGGGTTAGGGTTAGGGTTAGGGTTAGGGTTAGGGTACGGGTTAGGTTTAGGTTTAGGGTTAGGGTACGGGTTAGGGTTAGGGTTAGGTTTAGGGTTAGGTTTAGGGTACGGGTTAGGTTACGGGTTAGGGTACAGGTTAGGGATAGGGTAGGGTTAGGGTTAGGGATAGGGTTAGGGTTAGGGAGCGGTTTAGGGTTCGGTTTACGTTTAGGGTTAGGGTTAGGGTTAGGGTACGGGTTAGGTTTAGGGTTAGGGTTAGTGTTAGGGTTATGGTTAGCGTTAGGTTTAGGGTTAGGGTTAGGGTACGGGTTAGGTTTAGGGTTAGGGTTAGGGTTAGTGTTAGGGTTAGGGTACGGGTTAGGGTTAGTGTTAGGGTAAGGGTTAGGGTTAGGGTAAGGTTTACGGTTAGGTTTAGGGTATGGGTTAGGGTTAGGGTTAGGGTTAGGGTTAGTGTACGGGTTATGGTTAATGTTAGGTTTAGGGTTAGGTTAGTGTTAGGGTACGGGTTAGGGTTAGGGTTAGGGGTTAGGGTTAGGGTTAGGGTTAGGGTTAGGTTACGGGTTAGGTTTAGGGTTAGGGTTAGGGTTAGGGTCAGGATTAGGGGTCAGGGTTAGGGTACGGGTTAGGGTTAGGGTTAGGGTACGAGTTAGGGTTAGGTTACGGGTTAGGGTTAGGGACAGAGTTAGGGTTAGGGTTAGGGTACGGGTAAGGGTTAGGGTTAGGGTTAGGGTACGGGTTAGGGTTAGTTTTAGGGTACGGATTAGGTTTAGGGAACGGGTTAGGGTTAGGGTATGGTTTAGGGTTAGGGTTAGGGTACGTGTTAGGTTTAGGGTTAGGGGTTAGTGTTAGAGTTAGTGTTAGGGTACGGGTTAGGGTTAGGGTACGTGTTAGGGTTAGGTTTAGGGTTAGGGTTAGGGTATGGGTTAGGGTTAGGGTACGGGTTAGGGTTAGGGTTAGGGGTTAGGGTTAGGTTTAGGTTTAGGGTTAGGGTTAGGGTACGGGTAAGGTTTAGGGTACGGGTTAGGGTTAGGGTCAGGGTTAGGGGTTAGGGTTTGGGTTAGGGTTAGGGTACGGGTTAGGGTTAGGGTACGTGTTAGGTTTATGGTTCGGGTTAGGTTTAGGGTTAGGGTACGGGTTAGGTTTAGGGTTAGGGGTTAGGGTTAGGGTTAGGGTTAGGGTTAGGGTACGGGTTAGGGTTAGGGTACGTGTTAGGTTTAGGGTTCGGGTTAGGTTTAGGGTTAGGGTACGGGTTAGGGTTAGGGTTAGGGGTTAGGGTTAGGGTTAGGGTTAGGGTTACGGTTAGTATACGGGTTAGGGTTAGGGTACGGGTTAGGGTACGGGTTGGTTTAGGTTTAGGGTTAGGCTTAAGGTTAGGCTTAGTGTGAGGGTTAGGGTACGGGTTAGGGTTAGGGTACGGGTTAGGGTTAGGGTTACGGTTAGGGTTAGGTTTAGGGTTAGGGTTAGGGTACGGTTTAGGGTTCGGTTTAGGGTTAGGGTTAGGGTTAGGGTACGGTTTAGGGTTAGGGTTAGGTTTAGGGTTAGGTTACGGGTTAGGGTTAGGGTTAGGGTTAGGGTACGTGGTAGGGTTAGGGTTAGGGTACGGGTTAGGGTTAGTGTACGGGTTAGGGTTAGGGTTAGGGTACGGGTTAGGGTTAGGGTTAGGGTACGTGTTAGGTTTAGGGTTAGGGTTAGGGTTAGGGTTAGGGTTAAGGGTTAGGGTTAGGGTACGGGTTAGGGTACGGGTTAGGGTTATGATTAGGGTTAGGGTTAGGGGTAGGGTACGTGTTAGGGTTAGGGTTAGGGTACGGTTTAGGTTTAGGGTACTGTTTAGGGTTAGGTTTAGGTTTAGGTTACGGGTTAGGGTTAGGGTACGGGTTAGGGTACGGGTTAGGTTTAGGGTTAGGGTTAGGGTTAGGTTTAGTGTTAGCGTATGGGTTAGGATTAGGGTACGGTTTAGGGTTAGGGTAAGGTTTAGGGTTAGGTTAGGGTTAGGGTTAGGGTTAGGGTTAGGGTTAGTGTATGGGTTAGGGTTAGGGTTAGTGTTAGGGTCAGGTATAGGGTTACGTTTAGGGTTAGGGTACGGGTTAGGGTTAGGGATAGGGTTAGGGTACGGGTTAGGGTTAGGGTTAGGGTACGGGTTAGGGTACGGGTTAGGGTTAGGGTTAGGGTTAGGGTACGGGTGAGGGTTAGGGTTAGGGTACGGGTTAGGGTACGGTTTAGGGTAAGGGTTAGGGTACGGGTTAGGGTTATGGTACGGGTTAGGGTTAGGGTTAGGTTTAGGGTGCGGTTTAGGGTTCGGGTTAGGGTTAGGGTTAGGGTTAGCGTTAGGGTTAGGTTACGGGTTAGGGTTAGGTTTAGGGTTGGGTTAGGGTTAGGGTTAAGGGTTAGGGTTAGGGTTAGGGTACGGTTTAGGTTTAGGGTTAGGGTACGGGTTAGGGTACGGGTTAGGGTACGGGTTAGTTTTAGGGTTAGGGTTAGGGTTAGGGTTAGTGTTAGCGTACGGGTTAGGATTAGGGTACGGTTTAGGGTTAGGGTACGGTTTAGGGTTAGGTTTAGGTTTAGGGTACGGGTTAGGGTTAGGGTACTGGTTAGGGTACGGTTTAGGGTTAGGGTTAGGGTTAGGGTACGGGTTAGTGTTAGGGTACGGGTTAGGTTTAGGGTTAGGGTAAGGGTTAGGGTTACGGTTAGGGTACGGGTTAGGGTTAGGGTTAGGGTACGGGTTAGGGTTAGGGTTAGGGTTAGGGTACGGGTTAGGGTTAGGATTAGGGGTTAGGGTTAGGGTACGGGTTAGGGTTAGGTTTAGGGTTAGGGTACGGGTTAGGGTTAGGGTTAGGGTTAGTGTTAGGGTTAAGGTCCGGGTTAGGGTTAGGGCTAATTTTAGGGTTAGGGTTAGGTTTAGGGTTTAGGGGTTAGGGTTAGAGTTAGGGTTAGGGTTAGGGTTAGGGTTAGGGTACGGGTTAGGGTTAGTGTTAGGGTTAGGGTTAGGGTTAGGGTACGGGTTAGGTTTAGGGTTAGGGTTAGGGTTAGGGTACGGGTTAGGGTACGGTTTAGGATTAGGGTTAGGGTTAGTGTACGGGTTAGGGTACGTGTTAGGGTACGGGTTGGGTTTAGGGTTAGGGTTAGGGTTAGGGTTAGGGTTAGGTACGGTTTAGGGTACGGGTTAGTGTTAGGGTTAGGGTTAGTGTTAGGTTTAGGGTACGGTTTAGGGTTAGGTTTAGGGGTTAGGGTAAGGGTTAGGGTTAGGCTTAGGGTATGGGTTAGGGTTAGGGTACGGGTTAGGGTTAGGGTTAGGTTTAGGGTTAGCATACGGGTTAGTGTTAGTGTTAAGGTTAGGGTTAGGGGTTAGGGGTTGGTGTTAGGGTTAGGGTTAGTTAGGGTACGGGTTATGTTTAGGGTTAGGGTACGGGTTAGGGTTAGGGTTAGGGTCAGGGTTAGGGTACGGGTTAGGGTTAGGGTCAGGGTTAGGGGTTAGGGTTTGGGTTAGGGTTAGGGTACGGGTTAGGGTTAGGGTACGTGTTAGGTTTATGGTTCGGGTTAGGTTTAGGGTTAGGGTACGGGTTAGGTTTAGGGTTAGAGGTTAGGGTTAGGGTTAGGGTTAGGGTTAGGGTACGGGTTAGGGTTAGGGTACGTGTTAGGTTTAGGGTTCGGGTTAGGTTTAGGGTTAGGGTACGGGTTAGGGTTAGGGTTAGGGGTTAGGGTTAGGGTTAGGGTTAGGGTTACGGTTAGTATACGGGTTAGGGTTAGGGTACGGTTTAGGGTACGGGTTGGTTTAGGTTTAGGGTTAGGCTTAAGGTTAGGCTTAGGGTGAGGGTTAGGGTACGGGTTAGGGTTAGGGTACGGGTTAGGGTTAGGGTTACGGTTAGGGTTAGGTTTAGGGTTAGGGTTAGGGTACGGTTTAGGGTTCGGTTTAGGGTTAGGGTTAGGGTTAGGGTACGGTTTAGGGTTAGGGTTAGGTTTAGGGTTAGGTTACGGGTTAGGGTTAGGGTTAGGGTACGTGGTAGGGTTAGGGTTAGGGTACGGGTTAGGGTTAGTGTACGGGTTAGGGTTAGGGTTAGGGTACGGGTTAGGGTTAGGGTTAGGGTACGTGTTAGGTTTAGGGTTAGGGTAAGGGTTAGGGTTAGGGTTAAGGGTTAGGGTTAGGGTACGGGTTAGGGTACGGGTTAGGGTTATGGTTAGGGTTAGGGTTAGGGGTAGGGTACGTGTTAGGGTTAGGGTTAGGGTACGGTTTAGGTTTAGGGTACTGTTTAGGGTTAGGTTTAGGTTTAGGTTACGGGTTAGGGTTAGGGTACGGGTTAGGTTTAGGGTTAGGGTTAGGGTTAGGTTTAGTGTTAGCGTATGGGTTAGGATTAGGGTACGGTTTAGGGTTAGGGTAAGGTTTAGGGTTAGGTTAGGGTTAGGGTTAGGGTTAGGGTTAGTGTATGGGTTAGGGTTAGGGTTAGTGTTAGGGTCAGGTATAGGGTTACGTTTAGGGTTAGGGTACGGGTTAGGGTTAGGGATAGGGTTAGGGTACGGGTTAGGGTTAGGGTTAGGGTACGGGTTAGGGTACGGTTTAGGGTTAGGGTTAGGGTTAGGGTACGGGTGAGGGTTAGGGTTAGGGTACGGGTTAGGGTACGGTTTAGGGTACGGGTTAGGGTACGGGTTAGGGTTATGGTACGGGTTAGGGTTAGGGTTAGGTTTAGGGTGCGGTTTAGGGTTCGGGTTAGGGTTAGGGTTAGGGTTAGCGTTAGGGTTAGGTTACGGGTTAGGGTTAGGTTTAGGGTTGGGTTAGGGTTAGGGTTAAGGGTTAGGGTTAGGGTTAGGGTACGGTTTAGGTTTAGGGTTAGGGTACGGGTTAGGGTACGGGTTAGGGTACGGGTTAGTTTTAGGGTTAGGGTTAGGGTTAGGGTTAGTGTTAGCATACGGGTTAGGATTAGGGTACGGTTTAGGGTTAGGGTACGGTTTAGGGTTAGGTTTAGGTTTAGGGTATGGGTTAGGGTTAGGGTACGGGTTAGGGTACGGTTTAGGGTTAGGGTTAGGGTTAGGGTACGGGTTAGTGTTAGGGTACGGGTTAGGTTTAGGGTTAGGGTAAGGGTTAGGGTTACGGTTAGGGTACGGGTTAGGGTTAGGGTTAGGGTACGGGTTAGGGTTAGGGTTAGGGTTAGGGTACGGGTTAGGGTTAGGATTAGGGGTTAGGGTTAGGGTACGGGTTAGGGTTAGGTTTAGGGTTAGGGTACGGGTTAGGGTTAGGGTTAGGGTTAGTGTTAGGGTTAAGGTCCGGGTTAGGGTTAGGGCTAATTTTAGGGTTAGGGTTAGGTTTAGGGTTTAGGGGTTAGGGTTAGAGTTAGGGTTAGGGTTAGGGTTAGGGTTAGGGTACGGGTTAGGGTTAGTGTTAGGGTTAGGGTTAGGGTTAGGGTACGGGTTAGGTTTAGGGTTAGGGTTAGGGTTAGGGTACGGGTTAGGGTACGGTTTAGGATTAGGGTTAGGGTTAGTGTACGGGTTAGGGTACGTGTTAGGGTACGGGTTGGGTTTAGGGTTAGGGTTAGGGTTAGGGTTAGGGTTAGGTACGGTTTAGGGTACGGGTTAGTGTTAGGGTTAGGGTTAGTGTTAGGTTTAGGGTACGGTTTAGGGTTAGGTTTAGGGGTTAGGGTAAGGGTTAGGGTTAGGCTTAGGGTATGGGTTAGGGTTAGGGTACGGGTTAGGGTTAGGGTTAGGTTTAGGGTTAGCATACGGGTTAGTGTTAGTGTTAAGGTTAGGGTTAGGGGTTAGGGGTTGGTGTTAGGGTTAGGGTTAGTTAGGGTACGGGTTATGTTTAGGGTTAGGGTACGGGTTAGGGTTAGGGTTAGGGTCAGGGTTAGGGTACGGGGTAGGGTTAGGGTTAGGGTTAGGGTTAGGGTTTAGGGGTTAGGGTTAGGGTTAGGGTTAGTGTTAGGGTTAGGGTACGGGTTAGGGTAAAGGTTAGGGTTAGGGTACGGGTTAGTGTTAGGGTTAGGGTTAGAGTTAGGCTTAGGGTACGGGTTAGGTTACAAGTTAGGGTTAGGGTACGGGTTAGGGTTAGGTTACGGGTTAGGGTACGGTTTAGGGTTAGGGTTACGGTTAGGGTTAGTGTACGGTTTAGGGTTAGGTTTTGGGTTAGGGTCAGGGTACGGGTTAGGGTTAGGGTACGGGTTAGGGTTAGGTTTAGGGTTAGGGTACGGGTTAGGGTTAGGGTACGGGTTAGGGTTAGTTTGAGGGTATGGGTTAGGGTTAGGATTAGGGTACGGTTTAGGGTTAGGGTACGGGTTAGGGTACGGGTTAGGGTTAGGTTTAGGATTAGGGTACGCGTTAGGGTTAGGGTTAAGGTTTAGGGTTAGGGTACGGGTTAGGTTTAGGGTTAGGGTTAGGGTTAGTTTTAGGGTTAGAGTACGGGTTAGGGTTAGGGTTAGGATTAGGGTTAGGGTTCGGGTTAGGTTTAGGGTAAGGGTTAGTGTTAGGGTACGGGTTAGGGTATGGGTTAGGGTTAGGGTTAGGGTTAGGTTACGGGTTAGGGTTAGGGTTAGGGTTAGGGTACGGGTTAGGGTTAGGGTTAGGTTTAGGGTTAGGGTTAGGGTACGGGTTAGGTTACGGGTTAGGGTACGGGTTAGGGATAGGGTACGGGTTAGGGTTAGGGTTAGGGTTAGGGTTAGGGTTAGGGTGCGGTTTAGGGTTCGCGTTACGTTTAGGGTTAGGGTTAGGGTTAGGGTACGGGTTAGGTTTAGGGTTAGGGTTAGGGTTAGGATTATGGTTAGCGTTAGGGTTAGGGTTAGGGTTAGGGTACGGGTTAGGTTTAGGGTTAGGGTTAAGGTTAGTGTTAGGGTTAGGGTACGGGTTAGGGTTAGTGTTAGGGTAAGGGTTAGGGTTAGGGTACGGTTTAGGGTACGTTTAGGGTATGGGTTAGGGTTAGGGTTAGGGTTAGTGTACGGGTTATGGTTAATGTTAGGTTTAGGGTTAGGGTTAGTGTTAGGGTACGGGTTAGGGTTATTGTTAGGGGTTAGGGTTAGGGTTAGGGTTAGGGTTAGGGTTAGGGTACGGGTTAGGTTTAGGGTTAGGTTTAGGATTAGGGTCAGATTAGGGGTCAGGGTTAGGGTACGGGTTAGGGTTAGGGTTAGGGTACGAGTTAGGGTTAGGGTACGGGTTAGGGTTAGGGATAGAGTTAGGGTTAGGGTTAGGGTACGGGTAAGGTTTAGGGTTAGGGTTAGGGTTAGGGTACGGGTTAGGGTTAGGGTTAGGGTACGGGTTAGGTTTAGGGAACGGGTTAGGGTTAGGGTATGGGTTAGGGTTAGGGTTAGGGTACGTGTTAGGTTTAGGGTTAGGGGTTAGTGTTAGGGTTAGTGTTAGGGTACGGGTTAGGTTTAGGGTCCATGTTAGGGTTAGGTTTAGGGTTAGGGTTAGGGTACGGGTTAGGGTTAGGGTACGGGTTAGGGTTAGGGTTGGGGTTAGGGTTAGGGTTAGGTTTAGGGTTAGGGTTAGGGTACGGATTAGGGTTAGGGTACGGGTTAGGGTTAGGGTCAGTGATAGGGGTTAGGGTTTGGGTTAGGGTTAGGGTACGGGTTAGGGTACGTGTTAGGATTAGGTTTCGGGTTAGGTTTAGGGTTAGGGTACGGGTTAGGGTACGGGTTAGGGGTTAGGGTTAGGGTTAGGGTTAGTGTTAGGGTAAGGGTTAGGGTTAGGGTACGTGTTAGGTTTAGGGTTCGTGTTAGGTTTAGGGTTAGGGTACGGGTTAGGGTTAGGGTTAGGGTTTGGGTTAGGGTTAGGCTTAGTGTTAGCGTACGGGTTAGGATTAGGGTACGGTTTAGTGTTAGGGTACGGTTTAGGGTTAGGTTTAGGTTTAGGGTACAGGTTAGGATTAGGGTATGGGTTAGGGTACGGGTTAGGGTTAGGGATAGGGTTAGGGTTAGTGTTAGCGTACGGGTTAGGGTTAGGGTACGGGTTAGGGTAAGGGTTAGGGTTAGGTTCAGGGATAGGGTACGGGTTAGGGTTAGGGTACGGGTTAGGTTTAGGGTTAGGGTACGAGTTAGGGTACGGGTTAGGGTACGGGTTAGGTTTAGGGTTAGGGTTAGGGTTAGGGTTAGTGTTAGCGTACGGGTTAGGATTAGGGTACGGTTTAGGGTTAGGGTACGGTTTAGGGTTAGGTTTAGGTTTAGGGTACGGGTTAGGGTTAGGGTACGGGTTAGGGTACGGGTTAGGGTTAGGGTTAGGGTTAGGGTACGGGTTAGGGTTAGGGTACGGGTTAGGTTTAGGTTTAGGGTACGGGTTAGGGTTAGGGTTAGGGTACGGGTTAGGTTTAGGGTTAGGGTTAGGGTACGGGTTAGGGATAGGGTTAGGGTTAGGGTACGGGTTAGGGTTAGGATTAGGGGTTAGGGTTAGGGTACGGGTTAGGGTTAGGTTTAGGGTTAGGGTACGGGTTAGGATTAGGGTTAGGGTTAGTGTTAGGGTTAAGGTCCGTGTTAGGATTAGGGTTAATTTTAGGGTTAGGTTTAGGTTTAGGGTTTAGGGGTTAGGGTTAGAGTTAGGGTTAGGGTTAGGGTTAGGGTTAGGGTACGGGTTAGGGTTAGTGTTAGGGTTAGGGTTAGGGTTAGGGTACGGGTTATGTTTAGGGTTAGGGTTAGGGTTAGGTTACGAGTTAGGGTACGGTTTAGGATTAGGGTTAGGGTTAGGGTACGGGTTAGGGTACGGTTTAGGGTACGGGTTAGGGTACGGGTTGGGTTTAGGGTTAGGTTTAGGGTTAGGGTTTGGGTACGGGTTAGGGTTAGGGTTAGGGTTAGGTACGGGTTAGGGTACGGTTTAGGGTTAGGGTTAGTGTTAGGGTTAGGGTACGGGTTAGGGTTAGGTTTAGGGGTTAGGGTTAGGGTTAGGCTTAGGCTTAGGGTATGGGTTAGGGTTAGGGTACGGGTTAGGGTTAGGGTTAGGTTTAGGGTTAGCGTACGGGTTAGTGTTAGTGTTAAGGTTAGGGTTAGGGGTTAGGGGTTGGTGTTAGGGTTAGGGTTAGTTATGGTACGGGTTATGTTTAGGGTTAGGGTATGGGTTAGGGTTAGGGTTAGGGTTAGGGTTAGGGTACGGTTTAGGGTTAGGTTTTGGGTTAGGGTCAGGGTACGGGTTAGGGTTAGGGTACGGGTTAGGGTTAGGTTTAGGGTTAGGGTACGGGTTAGGGTTAGGGTACGGGTTAGGGTTAGTTTGAGGGTACGGGTTAGGGTTAGGATTAGGGTTAGGGTACGGGTTAGGGTTAGGGTTAGGGTACGGGTTAGGGTTAGGTTTAGGATTAGGGTACGCGTTAGGGTTAGGGTTAAGGATTAGGGTTAGGGTACGGGTTAGGTTTAGGGTTACGGTTAGGGTTAGGTTTAGGGTTAGGGTACGGGTTAGGGTTAGGGTTAGGTTTAGTGTTAGGGTTAAGGTACGGGTTCGGGTAAGGGTTTGGGTTAGGGTTAGGGTTAGGATTAGGGTTAGGGTTCGGGTTAGGTATAGGGTAAGGGTTAGTGTTAGGGTACGGGTTAGGGTATGGATTAGGGTTAGGGTAGGGTTAGGGTACGGGTTAGGGTTAGGGTTAGGGTTAGGGTACGGGTTAGGGTTAGGGTTAGGTTTAGGGTTAGGGTTAGGGTACGGGTTAGGTTACGGGTTAGGGCACGGGTTAGGGATAGGGTACGGGTTAGGGTTAGGGATAGGGTTAGGGTTAGGGTGCGGTTTAGGGTTCGGGTTACGTTTAGGTTTAGGGTTAGGGTTAGGGTACGGGTTAGGTTTAGGGTTAGGGTTAGGGTTAGGGTTATGGTTAGCGTTAGGGTTAGGGTTAGGGTTAGGGTACGGGTTAGGTTTAGGGTTAGGGTTAGGGTTAGTGTTAGGGTTAGGGTACGGGTTAGGGTTAGTGTTAGGGTAAGGGTTAGGGTTAGGGTACGGTTTAGGGTTAGGTTTAGGGTATGGGTTAGGGTTAGGGTTAGGGTTAGGGTTAGTGTACGGGTTATGGTTAATGTTAGGTTTAGGGTTAGGGTTAGTGTTAGGGTACGGGTTAGAGTACGGGTTAGGGGTTAGGGTTAGGGTTAGGGTTAGGGTACGGGTTAGGTTTAGGGTTAGGGTTAGGGTTAGGGTCAGGATTAGGGGTCAGGGTTAGGGTACGTGTTAGGGTTAAGGTTAGGGTACGAGTTAGGGTTAGGGTACGGGTTAGGGTTAGGGATAGAGTTAGTGTTAGGGTTAGGGTACGGGTAAGGGTTAGGGTTAGGGTACGGGTTAGGGTTAGGGTACGGGTTAGGTTTAGGGAACGGGTTAGGGTTAGGGTATGGGTTAGGGTTAGGGTTAGGGTACGTGTTAGGGTTAGGGTTAGGGGTTAGTGTTAGGGTTAGTGTTAGGGTACGGGTTAGGGTTAGGGTACGTGTTAGGGTTAGGTTTAGGGTTAGGGTTAGGGTACGGGTTAGGGTTAGGGTACGGGTTAGGGTTAGGGTTGGGGTTAGGGTTAGGGTTAGGTTTAGGGTTAGGGTTAGGGTACGGGTAAGGGTTAGGGTATGGGTTAGGGTTAGGGTCAGGGTTAGGGGTTAGGGTTTGGGTTAGGGTTAGGGTACGGGTTAGGGTTAGGGTACGTGTTAGGTTTAGGGTTCGGGTTAGGTTTAGGGTTAGGGTACGGGTTAGGGTTAGTGTTAGGGGTTAGGTTTAGTGTTAGGGTTAGGGTTAGGGTACGGGTTAGGGTTAGGGTACGTGTTAGGTTTAGGGTTCGGGTTAGGTTTAGGGTTAGGGTACGGGTTAGGGTTAGGGTTAGGGGTTAGGGTTAGGGTTAGGGTTAGGGTTAGTGTACGGGTTAGGGTTAGGGTACGGGTTAGGGTATGGGTTAGGTTTAGGGTTAGGGTTAGGCTTACGGTTAGGCTTAGGGTGAGGGTTAGGGTACGGGTTAGGGTTAGGGTACGGGTTAGGGTTAGGGTTAGGTTTAGGGTTAGGTTACGGGTTAGGGTTAGGTTTAGGGTTAGGGTACGTGGTAGGGTTAGGGTTAGGGTACGGGTTAGGGTTAGTGTACGGGTTAGGGTTAGGGTCAGGGTACGGGTTAGGGTTAGGGTTAGGGTACGTGTTAGTTTTAGGGTTAGGGTTAGGGTTAGGGTTAGGGTTAAGGGTTAGGGTTAGGGTAAGGTTTAGGGTACGGGTTAGGGTTACGGTTAGGGTTAGGGTTAGGGGTAGGATACGGGTTAGGGTTAGGGTTAGGGTACGGTTTAGGTTTAGGGTACGGTTTAGGGTTAGGTTTAGGTTTAGGGTACGGGTTAGGGTTAGGGTACGGGTTAGGTTTAGGGTTAGGGTTAGGGTTAGGGTTAGTGTTAGCGTAGGGGTTAGGGTTAGGGTTAGGGTTAGGGTTAGGGTACGGTTTAGGGTTAGTGTACGGTTTAGTGTTAGGTTAGGGTTAGGGTTAGGGTTAGTGTATGGGTTAGGGTTAGGGTTAGTGTTAGGGTCAGGGATAGGGTTACGTTTAGGGTTAGGGTACGGGTTAGGGTTAGGGTTAGGGTTAGGGTACGGGTTAGGGTTAGGGTTAGGGTACGGGTTAGGGTACGGGTTAGGGTTAGGGTTAGGGTTAGGGTTAGGGTACGGTTTAGGGTTAGTGTACGGTTTAGGGTTAGGTTACGGGTTAGGGTTAGTGTTAGGGTTAGGGTACGTGGTAGGGTTAGGTTTAGGGTATGGGTTAGGGTTAGTGTACGGGTTAGGGTTAGGGTTAGTGTACGGGTTAGGGTTAGGGTTAGGGTACGTGTTAGGTTTAGGGTTAGGGTTAGGGTTAGGGTTAAGGGTTAGGGTTAGGGTACGTGTTAGGGTACGGGTTAGGGTTATGGTTAGGGTTAGGGTTAGGGGTAGGGTACGGGTTAGGGTTAGGGTTAGGGTACGGTTTAGGTTTAGGGTACGGTTTAGGGTTAGGTTTAGGTTTAGGGTACGGGTTAGGGGTAGGGTACGGGTTAGGTTTAGGGTTAGGGTTAGGGTTAGGGTTAGTGTTAGCGTAACGGGTTAGGATTAGGGTACGGTGTAGGGTTAGGGTACGGTTTAGGGTTAGGTTAGGGTTAGGGTTAGGGTTAGTGTATGGGTTAGGGTTAGGGTTAGTGTTAGGGTCAGGGATAGGGTTACGTTTAGGGTTAGGGTACGGGTTAGGGTTAGGGTTAGGGTACGGGTTAGGGTTAGGGTTAGGGTACGGGTTAGGGTACGGTTAGGGTTAGGGTTAGGGTTAGGGTTAGGTTATGGTTTAGGGTTAGGGTACGGTTTAGGGTTAGGTTACGGGTTAGGGTTAGGGTTAGGGTTAGGGTTAGGGTTAGGATACGTGGTAGGGTTAGGGTTAGGGTACGGGTTAGGGTTAGTGTACGGGTTAGGGTTAGGGTTAGGGTACGGGTTAGGGTTAGGGTTAGGGTACGTGTTAGGTTTAGGGTTAGGGTTAGGGTTAGGGTTAGGGTTAGGGTTAAGGGTTAGGGTTAGGGTACGGGTTAGGGTACTTGTTAGGGTTATGGTTAGGGTTAGGGTTAGGGGTAGGGTACGGGTTAGGGTTAGGGTTAGGGTACGGTTTAGGTTTAGGGTACGGTTTAGGTTTAGGTTTAGGTTTAGGGTACGGGTTAGGGATAGGGTACGGGTTAGGTTTAGGGTTAGGGTTAGGGTTAGGTTTAGTGTATGGGTTAGGGTTAGGGTTAGTGTTAGGGTCAGCGATAGGGTTACGTTTAGGGTTAGGGTACGGGTTAGGGTTAGGGTTAGGGTTAGGGTACGGGTTAGGGTTAGGGTTAGGGTACGGGTTAGGGTACGGGTTAGGGTTAGGGTTAGGGTTAGGGTTAGGGTCAGGATTAGGGGTCAGGGTTAGGGTACGTGTTAGGGTTAAGGTTAGGGTACGAGTTAGGGTTAGGGTACGGGTTAGGGTTAGGGATAGAGTTAGTGTTAGGGTTAGGGTACGGGTAAGGGTTAGGGTTAGGGTACGGGTTAGGGTTAGGGTACGGGTTAGGTTTAGGGAACGGGTTAGGGTTAGGGTATGGGTTAGGGTTAGGGTTAGGGTACGTGTTAGGGTTAGGGTTAGGGGTTAGTGTTAGGGTTAGTGTTAGGGTACGGGTTAGGGTTAGGGTACGTGTTAGGGTTAGGTTTAGGGTTAGGGTTAGGGTACGGGTTAGGGTTAGGGTACGGGTTAGGGTTAGGGTTGGGGTTAGGGTTAGGGTTAGGTTTAGGGTTAGGGTTAGGGTACGGGTAAGGGTTAGGGTATGGGTTAGGGTTAGGGTCAGGGTTAGGGGTTAGGGTTTGGGTTAGGGTTAGGGTACGGGTTAGGGTTAGGGTACGTGTTAGGTTTAGGGTTCGGGTTAGGTTTAGGGTTAGGGTACGGGTTAGGGTTAGTGTTAGGGGTTAGGTTTAGTGTTAGGGTTAGGGTTAGGGTACGGGTTAGGGTTAGGGTACGTGTTAGGTTTAGGGTTCGGGTTAGGTTTAGGGTTAGGGTACGGGTTAGGGTTAGGGTTAGGGGTTAGGGTTAGGGTTAGGGTTAGGGTTAGTGTACGGGTTAGGGTTAGGGTACGGGTTAGGGTATGGGTTAGGTTTAGGGTTAGGGTTAGGCTTACGGTTAGGCTTAGGGTGAGGGTTAGGGTACGGGTTAGGGTTAGGGTACGGGTTAGGGTTAGGGTTAGGTTTAGGGTTAGGTTACGGGTTAGGGTTAGGTTTAGGGTTAGGGTACGTGGTAGGGTTAGGGTTAGGGTACGGGTTAGGGTTAGTGTACGGGTTAGGGTTAGGGTCAGGGTACGGGTTAGGGTTAGGGTTAGGGTACGTGTTAGTTTTAGGGTTAGGGTTAGGGTTAGGGTTAGGGTTAAGGGTTAGGGTTAGGGTAAGGTTTAGGGTACGGGTTAGGGTTACGGTTAGGGTTAGGGTTAGGGGTAGGATACGGGTTAGGGTTAGGGTTAGGGTACGGTTTAGGTTTAGGGTACGGTTTAGGGTTAGGTTTAGGTTTAGGGTACGGGTTAGGGTTAGGGTACGGGTTAGGTTTAGGGTTAGGGTTAGGGTTAGGGTTAGTGTTAGCGTAGGGGTTAGGGTTAGGGTTAGGGTTAGGGTACGGTTTAGGGTTAGTGTACGGTTTAGTGTTAGGTTAGGGTTAGGGTTAGGGTTAGGGTTAGTGTATGGGTTAGGGTTAGGGTTAGTGTTAGGGTCAGGGATAGGGTTACGTTTAGGGTTAGGGTACGGGTTAGGGTTAGGGTTAGGGTTAGGGTACGGGTTAGGGTTAGGGTTAGGGTACGGGTTAGGGTACGGGTTAGGGTTAGGGTTAGGGTTAGGGTTAGGGTACGGTTTAGGGTTAGTGTACGGTTTAGGGTTAGGTTACGGGTTAGGGTTAGTGTTAGGGTTAGGGTACGTGGTAGGGTTAGGTTTAGGGTATGGGTTAGGGTTAGTGTACGGGTTAGGGTTAGGGTTAGGGTACGGGTTAGGGTTAGGGTTAGGGTACGTGTTAGGTTTAGGGTTAGGGTTAGGGTTAGGGTTAAGGGTTAGGGTTAGGGTACGTGTTAGGGTACGGGTTAGGGTTATGGTTAGGGTTAGGGTTAGGGGTAGGGTACGGGTTAGGGTTAGGGTTAGGGTACGGTTTAGGTTTAGGGTACGGTTTAGGGTTAGGTTTAGGTTTAGGGTACGGGTTAGGGGTAGGGTACGGGTTAGGTTTAGGGTTAGGGTTAGGGTTAGGGTTAGTGTTAGCGTAACGGGTTAGGATTAGGGTACGGTGTAGGGTTAGGGTACGGTTTAGGGTTAGGTTAGGGTTAGGGTTAGGGTTAGTGTATGGGTTAGGGTTAGGGTTAGTGTTAGGGTCAGGGATAGGGTTACGTTTAGGGTTAGGGTACGGGTTAGGGTTAGGGTTAGGGTACGGGTTAGGGTTAGGGTTAGGGTACGGGTTAGGGTACGGTTAGGGTTAGGGTTAGGGTTAGGGTTAGGTTATGGTTTAGGGTTAGGGTACGGTTTAGGGTTAGGTTACGGGTTAGGGTTAGGGTTAGGGTTAGGGTTAGGGTTAGGATACGTGGTAGGGTTAGGGTTAGGGTACGGGTTAGGGTTAGTGTACGGGTTAGGGTTAGGGTTAGGGTACGGGTTAGGGTTAGGGTTAGGGTACGTGTTAGGTTTAGGGTTAGGGTTAGGGTTAGGGTTAGGGTTAGGGTTAAGGGTTAGGGTTAGGGTACGGGTTAGGGTACTTGTTAGGGTTATGGTTAGGGTTAGGGTTAGGGGTAGGGTACGGGTTAGGGTTAGGGTTAGGGTACGGTTTAGGTTTAGGGTACGGTTTAGGTTTAGGTTTAGGTTTAGGGTACGGGTTAGGGATAGGGTACGGGTTAGGTTTAGGGTTAGGGTTAGGGTTAGGTTTAGTGTATGGGTTAGGGTTAGGGTTAGTGTTAGGGTCAGCGATAGGGTTACGTTTAGGGTTAGGGTACGGGTTAGGGTTAGGGTTAGGGTTAGGGTACGGGTTAGGGTTAGGGTTAGGGTACGGGTTAGGGTACGGGTTAGGGTTAGGGTTAGGGTTAGGGTACGGGTTAGGGTTAGGGTTAGGGTACGGGTTAGGGTTAGGGTTAGGGTACGGGTTAGGGTACGGGTTAGGGTTATGGTACGGGTTAGGGTTAGTGTTAGGGTTAGGGTGCGGTTTAGGGTTCGGATTAGGGTTAGGGTTAGGGTTAGCGTTAGGGTTAGGGTTAGGGTTAGGGTTAGGGTTAAGGGGAAGGGTTAGGGTTAGGGTTAGGGTTAGGGTACGGGTTAGGGTACGGGTTAGGGTTAGGGTTAGGGTTAGGGTTAGGGGTAGGGTACCGGTTAGGGTTAGGATTAGGGTACGGTTTAGGGTTAGGTATGGTTTAGTGTTAGGTTTAGGTTTAGGGTATGGGTTAGGGTTAGGGTTAGGGTTCGGGTTAGGGTTAGGGTTAGGGTTAGTGTTAGGCTTAGTGTTAGCGTACGGGTTAGGATTAGGGTACGGTTTAGTGTTAGGGTACGGTTTAGGGTTAGGTTTAGGTTTAGGGTACAGGTTAGGATTAGGGTACGGGTTAGGGTACGGGTTAGGGTTAGGGATAGGGTTAGGGTTAGTGTTAGCGTACGGGTTAGGGTTAGGGTACGGGTTAGGGTACGGGTTAGGGTTAGGTTTAGGGATAGGGTACGGGTTAGGGTTAGGGTACGGGTTAGGTTTAGGGTTAGGGTACGGGTTAGGGTTAGGGTTAGGGTACGGGTTAGGGTTAGGGTTAGGGTTAGGGTACGGGTTAGGTTTAGGATTAGGGGTTAGGGTTAGGGTACGGGTTAGGGTTAGGGTTAGGTTTAGGGTTAGGGTACGGGTTAGGGTTAGGTTTAGGGTTAGTGTTAGGGTTAAGGTACTAGTTAGGGTTAGGGTTAAGGTAAGGGTTAGGGTTAGGTTTAGGGTTTAGGGGTTAGGGTTAGAGTTAGTGTTAGGTTTAGGGTTAGGGTTAGGGTATGGGTTAGGGTTAGTTTTAGGGTTAGGTTTAGGGTTAGGGTATGGGTTAGGTTTAGGGTTAGGGTTAGGGTTAGTGTACGGGTTAGGTTCCGGGTTAGGGTTAGGGTTAGGGTTAGTGTACGGGTTAGGGTACGTGTTAGGGTTAGGGTTAGGGTACGGGTTGGGGTTAGTGTTAGGGTTAGGGTTAGGGTTTGGGTACGGGTTAAGGTTAGGGTTAGGGTTATGGTTAGGGTACGGGTTAGGGTACGGGTTAGGGTTAGAGTTAGGGTTAGGGTTAGGGTTAGGGTACGGGTTAGGGTTAGGGTTAGGGGTTAGGGTTAGGGTTAGGGTTAGGCTTAGGGTATGGGTTAGGGTTATGTTACGGGTTACGGTTAGGGTTAGGGTTAGGGTTAGCGTACGGGTTAGGGTTAGGGTTAGGGGTTAGGGGTTGGGGTTAGGGTTAGGGTTAGTGTTAGGGTACGGGTTATGGTTAGGGTTAGGGTACGGGTTACGTTTAGGGTTAGGGTTAGGGTTAGGGTACGGGTTAGGGTTAGGGTTAGGATTAGGGTTAGGGTTAGGGTTAGGGGTTAGGGGTTAGGGTTAGGGTGAGGGTTAGTGTTAGGGTTAGGGTACGGGTTAGGGTACGGGTTAGGGTTAGGGTACGGGTTAGTGTTAGGGTAAGCGTTAGGGTTAGGGTTAGGGTACGGGTTAGGTTACGATTTAGGGTTAGGGTACGTGTTAGTGTTAGGGTACGGGTTAGGGTACGGGTTAGGGTTTGTGTAAGGGTTAGGGTTAGGGTTAGGGTACGGTTTACGGTTAGGTTGTGGGTTAGGGTTAGGGTACGGGTTAGGGTTAGGTTTAGGGTTAGGGTACTGGTTAGGGTTAGGGTACGGGTTAGGGTTAGGGTGAGGGTACGGGTTAGGGTTAGGATTAGGGTACGGGTTAGGGTTAGGGTTAGGGTACGGGTTAGGGTTAGGGTTAGGGTTAAGGTACAGGTTAGGGTTAGGGTTAGGTGTTAGGGTTAGGGTACTGGTTAGGGTTAGGGTTAGGGTTAGGGTTAGGGTTAGGGTTAGGGTTAGGTTTAGGGTTAGGGTACGGATTAGGATTAGGGTTAGTGTTAGGGTTAAGGTATGGGTTAGGGTTAGGGCTAGGATTAGGTTTAGATTTACGGTTAGGGTACAGGTTAGTTTTAGGGTTAGGTTTAGGGTTAGGGTACGGGTTAGGGTTAGGGTACGGGTTAGGGTTAGGGTTAGGTTTAGGGTTAGGGTACGGGTTAGGGTTAGGGTACGGGTTAGGGTTAGGGTACGGGTTAGTGTTAGGGTTAGGGTTAGGGTTAGGGTGCGGTTTAGGTTTCGGGTTACGTTTGGGGTTAGGGTTAGGGTTAGGGTACAGGTTAGGTTTAGGGTTAGGGTTAGGGTTAGGGTACGGGTTAGGGTTAGGTTTAGGGTACGTTTTAGTGTTAGGGTATGGTTTAGGGTTAGGTTTAGGGTTAGGGTACGGGTTAGGGTTAGGGTACGGGTTAGGGTTAGTGTTAGGGTACGGGTTAGGGTTAGGGTTAGGGTACGTGTTAGGGTTAGGGTTAGTGTTAGGGTTAGGGTTAGGATTAGAGGTTAGAGTTAGGGATAGGCTTAGGGTTAGGATTAGGGTACGGGTTAGGGTACGGGTTAGGGTTAGGTTTAGGGTACGTTTTAGGGTTAGTGTATGGTTTAGGGTTAGGGTTAGGGTTAGGGTACGGTTTAGGGTTAGGGTACGGGTTAGGGTTAGGGTTAGGGTACGGGTTAGGGTTAGGGTACTGTTTAGGGTTAGGGTTAGGTTTAGGGTTAGGGTACGGGTTAGGGTTAGGGTTAGGGTACGGGTTAGGGTTAGGGTTAGGTTTAGGGTACGGGTTAGGGTTAGGGTTAGTGTACAGGTTAGGGTTAGGGTACGGGTTAGGTTTAGGGTTAGGGTTAGGGTTAGTTTTAGGGTTAGGGTACGGGTTAGGGTTAGGGTTAGGGTTGGGGTTAGGTTTAGGGTTAGGGTTAGGGTTAGGGTACGGGTTATGGTTAGGGTTAGGTTTAGGGTTAGGGTTAGGGTTAGGGTACGTGATAGGGTTAGGGTTAGGGGTTAGGAATAGGTTTAGGGTTACGGTTAGGGTTAGGGTTAGGGTACGGGTTAGGGTTAGTGTTAGGGTTAGGGTTAGGGTCAGGGTTAGGGTTTAGGGTTATATTTAGGGTTCGGGTACGGGTTAGGGTTAGGGTTAGGGTACAGTTTAGGTTTAGGTTACGGTTTAGGGTTAGGTTTGGTTTAGGGTACGGGTTAGGGTTACGGTACGAGTTAGGGTACGGGTTAGGTTTAGGGTTAGGGTTAGGGGTTAGGGTTAGTGTTAGCGTACGGGTTAGGATTAGGGTACGGTTTAGGGTTAGGTTTAGGTTTAGGGTACGGATTAGGGTTAGGGTACGGGTTAGGGTTAGTGTATGGGTTAGGGTTAGGGTTAGGGTTAGGGTCAGGGATAGGGTTACGTTTAGGGTTAGGGTACGGGTTAGGGTTAGGGTTAGGGTTAGGTTACGGGTTAGGGTTAGGGTTAGGGTACGGGTAGGGTACGGGGTTAGGGTTAGGGTTAGGGTTAGGGTTAGGGTACGGGTTAGGGTTAGGGTTAGGGTACGGGTTAGGGTTAGGGTTAGGGTACGGGTTAGGGTACGGGTTAGGGTTGTTACGGGTTAGGGTTAGGGTTACGTTCAGGGTGCGGTTTAGGGTTCGGGTTAGGGTTAGGGTTAGGGTTAGCGTTAGGGTTAGGTTACGGGTTAGGGTTAGGGTTAGGGTTAGGCTTAGGGTTAGGGTTAAGGGTTAGGGTTAGTGTTAGGGTTAGGGTTAGGATACGGGGTAGGGTACGGGTTAGGGTTATGGTTAGGGTTAGGGTTAGGGGTAGGGTCCGGGTTAGGGTTAGGGTTAAGGTTTGGGTTAGCGTTAGGTTTAGGGTTTAGGGGTTAGGGTTAGAGTTAGTGTTAGGGTTAGGGTTAGGGTTAGGGTACGGGTTAGGGTTAGTGTTAGGGTTAGGGTTAGGGTTAGGGTATGGGTTAGGGTTAGGTTTAGGGTTAGGGTTAGGGTACAGGTTAGGTTCCGGGTTAGGGTTAGGGTTAGGGTTAGTGTACGGGTTAGGGTACGTGTTAGGGTTAGGGTTAGGTTACGGGTTGGGGTTAGTGTTAGGGTTAGGGTTAGGGTTTGGGTACGGGTTAGGGTTAGGGTTAGGGTTAGGGTTAGGGTTAGGGTACGGGTTAGGTTACGGGTTAGGGTTAGGGTTAGGGTTAGGGTTAGGCTTAGGGTTAGGGTACGGTTTAGGGTTAGGGTTAGGGGTTAGGTTTAGTGTTAGGGTTAGGCTTAGGGTATGGGTTAAGGTTATGGTACGGGTTACAGTTAGGGTTAGGGTTAGGGTTAGCGTACGTGTTAGGGTTAGGGTTAGGGGTAGGGTTAGGGGTTACGGGTTGGGGTTAGGGTTAGGGTTAGTGTTAGGGTACGGGTTATGGTTAGGGTTAGGGTACGGGTTAGGTTTAGGTTTAGGGTTAGGGTTAGGGTACGGATTAGGGTACGGGTTAGGGTTAGGGTTAGGGGTTAGGGGTTAGGGTTAGGGTTAGGGTTAGGGTTAGTGTTAGGGTACGGGTTAGGGTACGGGTTAGGTTTAGGGTACGGGTTAGTGTTAGGGTAAGAGTTAGGGTTAGGGTTAGGGTACGGGTTAGGTTACGATTTAGGGTTAGGGTACGGGTTAGGGTTAGGGTACGGGTTAGGGTACGGGTTAGGGTTAGTGTAAGGGTTAGGTTTAGGGTTAGGGTATGGTTTACGGTTAGGTTGTGGGTTAGGGTTAGGGTACGGGTTAGAGTTAGGGTACGGGTTAGGGTTAGGTTTAGGGTTAGGGTACGGGTTAGGGTTAGGGTACGGGTGAGGGTACGGGTTAGGGTTAGGGTTAGGGTTAGGGTACGGTTTAGGGTTAGGGTTAGGTTTAGGGTTAGGGTTAGGGTAGGGGTTAGGTTACGGGTTAGTGTACGGGTTAGGGATAGGGTACGGGTTAGGGTTAGGGTTAGGGTTAGGGTTAGGGTGCGGTTTAGGGTTCGGGTTACGTTTAGGTTTAGGTTTAGTGTTAGGGTACGGGTTAGGTTTAGAGTTAGGGTTAGGGTTAGGGTTATGGTTAGCGTTAGGGTTAGGGTTAGGGTTAGGGTACGGGTTAGGTTTAGGTTTAGGGTTAGGGTTAGTGTTAGGGTTAGGATACGGGTTAGGGTTAGTGTTAGGGTAAGGGTTAGGGTTAGGGTACGGTTTAGGGTTAGGTTTAGGGTATGGGTTAGGGTTAGGGTTAGGGTTAGGGTTAGTGTACGGGTTATGGTTAATGTTAGGTTTAGGGTTAGGGTTAGTGTTAGGGTACGGGTTAGGGTTAGGGTTAGGGGTTAGGGTTAGGGTTAGGGTTAGGGTACGGGTTAGGTTTAGGGTTAGGGTTAGGGTTAGGGTCAGGATTAGGGGTCAGGGTTAGGGTACGGGTTAGGGTTAGGGTTAGGGTACGAGTTAGGGTTAGGGTACGGGTTAGGGTTAGGGATAGAGTTAGTGTTAGGGTTAGGGTACGGGTAAGGGTTAGGGTTAGGGTTAGGGTTAGGGTACGGGTTAGGGTTAGGGTTAGGGTACGGGTTAGGTTTAGGGAACGGGTTAGGGTTAGGGAATGGGTTAGGGTTAGGGTTAGGGTACGTGTTAGGGTTAGGGTTAGGGGTTAGTGTTAGGGTTAGTGTTAGGGTACGGGTTAGGGTTAGGGTACGTGTTAGGGTTAGGTTTAGGGTTAGGGTTAGGGTACGGGTAAGGGTTAGGGTACGGGTTAGGGTTAGGGTCAGGGTTAGGGGTTAGGGTTTGGGTTAGGGTTAGGGTACGGGTTAGGGTTAGGGTACGTGTTAGGTTTAGGGTTCGGGTTAGGTTTAGGGTTAGGGTACGGGTTAGGGTTAGGGTTAGGGGTTAGGGTTAGGGTTAGGGTTAGGGTTAGGGTACGGGTTAGGGTTAGGGTACGTGTTAGGTTTAGGGTTCGGGTTAGGTTTAGGGTTAGGGTACGGGTACGGGTTAGGGTTAGGGGTTAGGTTTAGGGTTAGGGTTAGGGTTAGTGTACGGGTTAGGGTTAGGGTACGGGTTAGGGTACGGGTTAGGTTTAGGGTTAGGGTTAGGCTTACGGTTAGGCTTAGGGTGAGGGTTAGGGTACGGGTTAGGGTTAGGGTACGGGTTAGGGTTAGGGTTAGGTTTAGGGTTACGTTACGGGTTAGGGTTAGTGTTAGGGTTAGGGTACGTGGTAGGGTTAGGGTTAGGGTACGGGTTAGGGTTAGTGTACGGGTTAGGGTTAGGGTTAGGGTACGGGTTAGGGTTAGGGTTAGGGTACGTGTTAGGTTTAGGGTTAGGGTTAGGGTTAGGGTTAGGGTTAAGGGTTAGGGTTAGGGTAAGGGTTAGGGTACGGGTTAGGGTTATGGTTAGGGTTAGGGTTAGGGGTAGGATACGGGTTAGGGTTAGGGTTAGGGTACGGTTTAGGTTTAGGGTACGGTTTAGGGTTAGGTTTAGGTTTAGGGTACGGGTTAGGGTTAGGGTACGGGTTAGGTTTAGGGTTAGGGTTAGGGTTAGGGTTAGTGTTAGCGTACGGGTTAGGATTAGGGTACGGTTTAGGGTTAGGGTACGGTTTAGGGTTAGGTTAGGGTTAGGGTTAGGGTTAGGGTTAGTGTATGGGTTAGGGTTAGGGTTAGTGTTAGGGTCAGGGATAGGGTTACGTTTAGGGTTAGGGTACGGGTTAGGGTTAGGGTTAGGGTTAGGGTACGGGTTAGGGTTAGGGTTAGGGTACGGGTTAGGGTACGGGTTAGCTTTAGGGTTAGGGTTAGGGTTAGGGTTAGGGTACGGTTTAGGGTTAGGGTTAGGTTTAGGGTTAGGTTACGGGTTAGGGTTAGGGTTAGGGTTAGGGTACGTGGTAGGTTTAGGGTTAGGGTACGGGTTAGGGTTAGTGTACGGTTTAGGGTTAGGGTTAGGGTACGGGTTAGGGTTAGGGTTAGGGTACGTGTTAGGTTTAGGGTTAGGGTTAGGGTTAGGGTTAGGTTTAGGGTTAAGGGTTAGGGTTAGGGTACGGGTTAGGGTACGTGTTAGGGTTATGGTTAGGGTTAGGGTTAGGGGTAGGGTACGGGTTAGGGTTAGGGTTAGGGTACGGTTTAGGTTTAGGGTACTGTTTAGGGTTAGGGTTAGGGTTAGGGTTAGGGTTAGGGTTAGGGTACGGTTTAGGTTTAGGGTACGGTTTAGGTTTAGGTTTAGGTTTAGGGTACGGGTTAGGGTTAGGGTACGGGTTAGGTTTAGGGTTAGGCTTAGGGTTAGGGTTAGTGTATGGGTTAGGGTTAGGGTTAGTGTTAGGGTCAGCGATAGGGTTACGTTTAGGGTTAGGGTACGGGTTAGGGTTAGGGTTAGGTTTAGGGTACGGTTTAGGGTTAGGGTTAGGGTACGGGTTAGGGTACGGGTTAGGGTTAGTGTTAGGGTTAGGGTACGGGTTAGGGTACGGGTTAGGGTTATGGTACGGGTTAGGGTTAGGGTTAGGGTTAGGGTGCGGTTTAGGGTTCGGGTTAGGGTTAGGGTTAGGGTTAGCGTTAGGGTTAGGTTACGGGTTAGGGTTAGGGTTAGGGTTAGGGTTAGGGTTAGGGTTAAGGGGAAGGGTTAGGGTTAGGGTTAGGGTTAGGGTACGGGTTAGGGTACGGGTTAGGGTTATGGTTAGGGTTAGGGTTAGGGGTAGGGTACGGGTTAGGGTTAGGATTAGGGTACGGTTTAGGGTTAGGGTATGGTTTAGTGTTAGGTTTAGGTTTAGGGTACGGGTTAGGGTTAGGGTTCGGGTTAGTGTTAGTGTTAGGGTTAGGGTTAGTGTTAGGCTTAGTGTTAGCATACGGGTTAGGATTAGGGTACGGTTTAGTGTTAGGGTACGGTTTAGGGTTAGGTTTAGGTTTAGGGTACAGGTTAGGATTAGGGTACGGGTTAGGGTACGGGTTAGGGTTAGGGATAGGGTTAGGGTTAGTGTTAGCGTACGGGTTAGGGTTAGGGTACGGGTTAGGGTACGGGTTAGGGTTAGGTTTAGGGATAGGGTACGGGTTAGGGTTAGGGTACGGGTTAGGTTTAGGGTTAGGGTACGGGTTAGGGTTAGGGTTAGGGTACGGGTTAGGGTTAGGGTTAGGGTTAGGGTACGGGTTAGGGTTAGGATTAGGGGTTAGGGTTAGGGTACGGGTTAGGGTTAGGTTTAGGGTTAGGGTACGGGTTAGGGTTAGGTTTAGGGTTAGTGTTAGTGTTAAGGTACTAGTTAGGGTTAGGGTTAAGGTAAGGGTTAGGGTTAGGTTTAGGGTTTAGGGGTTAGGGTTAGAGTTAGTGTTAGGGTTAGTGTTAGGGTTAGGGTATGGGTTAGGGTTAGTTTTAGGGTTAGGTTTAGGGTTAGGGTATGGGTTAGGTTTAGGGTTAGGGTTAGGGTTAGTGTACGGGTTAGGTTCCGGGTTAGGGTTAGGGTTAGGTTTAGTGTACGGGTTAGGGTACGTGTTAGGGTTAGGGTTAGGGTACGGGTTGGGGTTAGTGTTAGGGTTAGGGTTAGGGTTTGGGTACGGGTTAAGGTTAGGGTTAGGGTTAGGGTTAGGGTACGGGTTAGTGTACGGGTTAGGATTAGGGTTAGGGTTAGGGTTAGGGTTAGGGTTAGGGTACGGGTTAGGGTTAGGGTTAGGGGTTAGGGTTAGGGTTAGGGTTAGGCTTAGGGTATGGGTTAGGGTTATGTTACGGGTTACGGTTAGGGTTAGGGTTACGGTTAGCGTACGGGTTAGGGTTAGGGTTAGGGGTTAGGGGTTGGGGTTAGGGTTAGGGTTAGTGTTAGGGTACGGGTTATGGTTAGGGTTAGGGTACGGGTTACGTTTAGGGTTAGGGTTAGGGTTAGGGTACGGTTTAGTGTTAGGGTTAGGATTAGGGTTAGGGTTAGGGTTAGGGGTTAGGGGTTAGGGTTAGGGTTAGGGTTAGTGTTAGGGTTAGGGTACGGGTTAGGGTACGGGTTAGGGTTAGGGTACGGGTTAGTGTTAGGGTAAGCGTTAGGGTTAGGTTTAGGGTACGGGTTAGGTTACGATTTAGGGTTAGGGTACGGGTTAGGGTTAGGGTACGGGTTAGGGTACGGGTTACGGTTAGTGTAAGGGTTAGGGTTAGGGTTAGGGTATGGTTTACGGTTAGGTTGTGGGTTAGGGTTAGGGTACCGGTTAGAGTTAGTGTACGGGTTAGGGTTAGGTTTAGGGTTAGGGTACGGGTTAGGGTTAGGGTACGGGTGACGTACGGGTTAGGGTTAGAATTAGGGTACGGGTTAGGGTTAGGGTTAGGGTACGGGTTAGGGTTAGGGTTAGGGTTAAGGTACGGGTTAGGGTTAGGGTTAGGGTTAGGGGTTAGGGTTAGGGTACGGGTTAGGGTTAGGGTTAGGGTTAGGTTTAGGGTTAGGGTACGGGTTAGGATTAGGGTTAGTGTTAGGGTTAAGGTATGGGTTAGGGTTAGGGCTAAGATTAGGGTTAGATTTTCGGTTAGGGTACGGGTTAGGTTTAGGGTAAAGGTTAGTGTTAGGGTACGGGTTAGGGTATGGGTTAGGGTTAGGGTTAGGGTACGGGTTAGGGTTAGGGATAGGGGTAGGGTTAGTGTTAGCGTACGGGTTAGGGTTAGGGTACAGGTTAGGGTACGGGTTTGGGTTAGGTTTAGGGATAGGGTACGGGTTAGAGTTAGGGTTAGGGGTTAGGGTTAGGGTTAGGGTTAGGGTATGGGTTAGGTTTAGGGTTAGGGTTAGGGTTAGGGTACGGGTTAGGTTCCGGGTTAGGGTTAGGGTTAGGGTTAGTGTACGGGTTAGGGTACGTGTTAGGGTTAGGGTTAGGTTACGGGTTGGGTTTAGTGCTAGGGTTAGGGTTAGGGTTTGGGTACGGGTTAGGGTTAGGGTTAGGGTACGGGTTAGGGTACGGGTTAGGGTACGGGTTAGGGTTAGGGTTAGGGTTAGGGTTAGGCTTAGGGTTAGGGTACGGTTTAGGGTTAGGGTTAGGGGTTAGGGGTAGGGTTAGGGTTAGGCTTAGGGTATGGGTTAAGGTTATGGTACGGGTTACGGTTAGGGTTAGGGTTAGGGTTAGCGTACGTGTTAGGGTTAGGGTTAGGGGTAGGGTTAGGGGTTAGGGGTTGGGATAGGGTTAGGGTTAGTGTTAGGGTACGGGTTATGGTTAGGATTAGGGTACGGGTTAGGTTTAGGGTTAGGGTTAGGGTTAGGGTACGGGTTAGGGTTAGGGTTAGGGTTAGGGTTAGGGGTTAGGGGTTAGGTTTAGGGTTAGGGTTAGTGTTAGGGTTAGGGTACGGGTTAGGGTACGGGTTAGGGTTAGGGTACGGATTAGTGTTAGGGTAAGCCCTAGGGTTAGGGTTAGGGTACGCGTTAGGTTACGATTTAGGGTTAGGGTACGGATTAGGGTTAGGGTACGTGTTAGGGTACGGGTTAGGGTTAGTGTAAGGGTTAGGGTTAGGGTTAGGGTACGGTTTACGGTTAGGTTGTGGGTTAGGGTTAGGGTACGGGTTAGAGTTAGGGTACGGGTTAGGGTTAGGTTTAGGGTTAGGGTACGGGTTAGGGTTAGGGTACGGGTGAGGGTATGGGTTAGGGTTAGAATTAGGGTACGGGTTAGGGTTAGGGTTAGGGTACGGGTTAGGGTTAGGGTTAGGGTTAAGGTATGGGTTAGGGTTAGTGTTAGGGTTAGGGGTTAGGGTTTGGGAACGGGTTAGGGTTAGGGTTAGGGTTAGGTTTAGGGTTAGGGTACGGGTTAGGGTTAGGGTTAGGTTGCGGTTTAGGTTTCGGGTTACGTTTAGGGTTAGGGTTAGTGTTAGGGTACGGGTTAGGTTTAGGGTTAGGGTTAGGGTTAGGGTACGGGTTAGGGTTAGGTTTAGGGTACGTTTTAGGGTTAGGGTATGGTTTAGGGTTAGGTTTAGGGTTAGGGTACGGGTTAGGGTTAGGGTACGGGTTAGGGTTAGGGTTAGGGTACGTGTTAGGGTTAGGGTTAGTGTTAGGTTTAGGTTTAGGATTAGAGGTTAGGGTTAGGGATAGGCTTAGGGTTAGGATTAGGGTACGGGTTAGGGTACGGGTTAGGGTTAGGTTTAGGGTACGGGTTAGGGTTAGGTTTAGGGTACGTTTTAGGGTTAGGGTATGGTTTAGTTTTAGGGTTAGGTTTAGGGTACGGTTTAGGGTTAGGGTACGGGTTAGGGTTAGGGTTAGGGTACGGGTTAGGGTTAGGGTACTGTTTAGGGTTAGGGTTAGGTTTAGGGTTAGGGTACGGGTTAGGGTTAGGGTTAGGGTACGGGATAGCGTTAGGGTTAGGGTTAGGTTACGGGTTAGGGTTAGGGTTAGTGTACAGGTTAGGGTTAGGGTACGGGTTAGGTTTAGTGTTAGGGTTAGGGTTAGTGTTAGGTTTAGGGTACGGGTTAGGGTTAGGGTTAGGGTTGGGGTTAGGGTTAGGGTTAGGGTTAGGGTTAGGGTACGGGTTATGGTTAGGGTTAGGTTTAGGGTTAGGTTTAGGGTTAGGGTACGTGATAGGATTAGAGTTAGGGGTTAGGGATAGGGTTAGGGTTACGGTTAGGGTTAGGGTTAGGGTACGGTTTAGGGTTAGGGTACGGGTTAGGGTTAGGGTACGGGTTAGGTTACGGGTGAGGGTTAGGGTACGGGTACGGGTTAGGGTTAGGGTTAGAGTTAGGGTACGGTTTAGTGTTAGTGTTAGGGTTAGGTTACGGGTTAGGGTTAGGGTTAGGGGTTAGGGTTAGGGTACGGTTTATGGTTAGGGTTAGGGTTAGGGTTAGGGTTTGCGTACGGGTTAGGGTTAGGGTTAGGGTTAGTGTTAGTGTAAAGGTACGGGTTAGGTTTTGTTTAGGGTTAGGGTTAGATGTTAGGGTTAGAGTTAGGGTTAGCGTTAGTGTTAGGGTACGGGTTAGAGTTAATGTTAGGGTTAGGGTTAGGGTTAGGGTACGGGTTAGGTTTAGGGTTAGGGTTAGGGTACGGGTTAGGGTACGGGTTAGGTTTAGGGTTAGGGTTAGGGTTAGGTTAAGGGTATGGGTTAGGGTTAGGGTTAGGGTTAGGTTTAGGGTACGGGTTAGGTTTAGGGTTAGGGTTCGGGTTAGGGTTAGGGTACGGGTTTGGGTTAGGGTTAGGGTTAGGGTTAGGGTACGGGTTAGGGTTAGGGTTAGGGTTAGGGTTAGGGTTAGGAATTAGGGGTTAGGGTTAGGGTTAGTTTTAGGGTTAGGGTTAGGGTTAGGGTTAGGGTACGGGTTAGGGTACGGGTTAGGGTTGGGTACGGGTTTTTGTTAGGGTTAGGGTTAGTGTTATGGTTAGGGTACGGGTTAGGGTTAGGGTACGGGTTAGGGTACGGGTTAGGGTTAGGGTTAGGGTTAGGGTTAGGGTTAGGAAAGGGTTAGGGTTAGGGTTAGGGTAGGGGTTAGGGTTAGGGTTAGGGTTAGGGTTAGGGTACGGGTTAGGGTTAGGGTACGGGTTAGGGTTAGGGTACGGGTTAGGGTTCGGGTTAGGGTAAGGGTTAGGGTTAGTGTATGGGTTAGGGTTAGGGTACGGGTTAGGGTTAGGGTTAGGGTATGGGTTAGGGTTAAGGTTAGGGTTAGGGTACGTGTTAGGGTTAGGATTAGGTTATGGGTTAGGGTTAGGGTTACGGATTAGGGTTAGAGTTAGTGTTAGCGTACGGGTTAGGGTTAGGGTACGGGTTAGGGTACGGGTTAGGGTACGGGTTAGGGTTAGTGTACGGGTTAGGTTTAGGGTACGGGTTAGGGTTAGGGTTAGGGTACGGGATAGGGTTAAGGTTAGGGTTAGGGTACGTGTTAGGGTTAGGGTACGGGTTAGGTTTAGGGTTAGGGTTAGGGTACGGTTTAGGGTTAGTGTTAGGGGTTAGGGTTAGGGTACGGGTTTGGGTTAGGGTTAGGGTTAGGGTTAGGTTTAGGGTACGGTTTAGGGTTAGGGTTAGGGTTAGTGTTAGGGTTAAGGTACGGGTTAGGATTAGGGTTAAGTTTAGGGTTAGGGTTAGTTTTAGGGGTTAGGGTTAGGGTTAGGGTTAAGGTACGGTTTAGGGTTTGTGTTAGGTTTAGGGTTAGGGTTAGTGTACGGGTTAGGTTTAGGGTGAGGGATAGGATTAGGGTACAGGTTAGGGTACGGGTTAGGGTTAGGGTTAGGGTTAAGGTTAGGGTCAGGGTACGGGTTAGGGTTAGGGTTAGGGTTAGCGTTAGGGTACGGGTTAGGGTTAGGCTTAGGGTTAGGGTTAGGGTTTGGTTACGGTTAAGGGTTAGGGTTAGGGTTAGGGTTAGGGTACAGGTTAGGGTACGGGTTAGGGTTAGGGTTAGGGTTAGGGTATGGGTAAGGGTTAGGGTTAGGGTTAGGGTTAGGTTACGGGTTAGGGTTAGGGTTAGGGGTTAGGGTTAGGTTTAGGGTTAGGGTACGTGTTAGGGTTAGGGTTAGGGGTTAGTGTTAGGGTTAGGGTTAGGGTACGGGTTAGGGTTAGGGTACGTGTTAGGGTTAGGGTTAGGGTTAGGGTTAGGGTACGGGTTAGGGTTAGGGTACGGGTTAGGGTTAGGGTTAGGGGTTAGGGTTAGGTTTAGGTTTAGGGTTAGGGTTAGGGTACGGGTTAGGGTTAGGGTACGGGTTAGGGTTAGGGTCAGGGTTAGGGGTTAGTGTTTGGGTTAGTGTTAGGGTACGGGTTAGGGTTAGGGTACAGGTTAGGTTTAGGGTTCGGGTTAGGTTTAGGGTTAGGGTACGGGTTAGGGTTAGAGTTAGGTGTTAGGTTTAGGGTTAGGGTTAGGGTTAGGGTTAGTGTACGGGTTAGGGTTAGGGTACGGGTTAGGGTATGGGTTAGGTTTAGGGTTAGGGTTAGGCTTAGGGTTAGGCTTAGGGTTAGGGTTTGGGTACGGGTTAGGGTTAGGGTACGAGTTAGGTTTAGGGTTACGGTTAGGGTTAGGTTTAGGGTTAGGGTTAGGGTACGGTTTAGGGTTCGGGTTAGGGTTAGGGTTAGGGTTAGGGTACGGTTTAGGGTTAGGGTTAGGGTTAGGGTTAGGTTACGGGTTAGGGTTAGGGTTAGGTTTAGGGTTAGGGTACGTGGTAGGGTTAGGGTTAGGGTACGGGTTAGGGTTAGGGTTAGGGTACGTGTTAGGTTTAGGGTTAGGGTTAGGGTTAGGGTTAGGGTTAAGGGTTAGGGTTAGGGTTAGGGTTAGGGTTAGGGTACGGGTTAGGGTTATGGTTAGGTTTAGGGTTAGGGGTAGGGTACGGGTTAGGGTTAGGATTAGGGTACGGTTTAGGTTTAGGGTACGGTTTAGGTTTAGGTTTAGGTTTAGGGTACGGGTTAGGGTTAGGGTACGGGTTAGGGTACGGGTTAGGTTTAGGGTTAGGGTTAGGGTTAGGATTAGGGTTAGTGTTAGCGTACGGGTTAGGATTAGGGTACGGTTTAGGGTTAGGGAACGGTTTAGGGTTAGGTTTTGGTTTAGGGTACGGGTTAGGGTTAGGGTACGGGTTAGGGTATGGGTTAGGGTTAGGGTTAGGGTTAGGGTACGGATTAGGTTTAAGGTTATGGTACGGGTTAGGGTTAGGGTTAGGGTTAGGGTTAGGGGTTAGGGTTAGGGTTAGGGTTAGGGTTAGGGTACGGGTTAGGCTTAGTGTTAGGGTTAGGGTTAGGGTACGGGTTAGGTTTAGGGTTAGGGTTAGGGTTAGGGTACGGGTTAGGGTACGGGTTAGGGTTAGGGTTAGGGTTAGGGTACGGGTTAGGGTACGGGTTAGGGTACGGGATAGGGTACGGGTTGGGGTTAGGGTTAGGGTTAGGGTTTGGGTACGGGTTAGGGTTAGTTTTAGGGTTAGGTGTTAGGGGTTAGGGTTAGGGTTAGGGTTAGGGTTAGGGTACGGTTTAGGGTTAGGGTTAGGGTTAGTATTAGGGTTAAGGTACGGGTTAGGGTTAGCGTTAGGTTTAGTGTTAGGGTTAGGGTTTAGGGGTTAGGGTTAGTGTTAGGGTAGGGTTAGGGTTAGGGTACGGGTTAGGGTTAGTGTTAGGGTTAGGATTAGGGTTAGGGTACGGGTTAGGTTTAGGGTAAGTGTTTGGGTTAGGGTACGGGTTAGGGTACGGGTTAGGGTTAAGGTTAGGGTTAGGGTACAGGTTAGGGTTAGGGTTAGGGTTAGGGTTAGGGTACGGGTTAGGGTTAGGGTTAGGGTTAGGGTTAGGGTACGGGTTAGGGTTAGGTTTAGTGTTAGGGTTAGAGTACGGGTTAGGGTACTGGTTAGGATTAGGGTTAGGGTTAGGGTATGGATTAGGGTTAGGGTTAGGTTTAGGGTTAGGTTTAGAGTGCGGTTTAGGGTTCGTTTTAGGGTTAGGGTTAGGGTTAGGGTTAGGGTTAGGTTTAGGGTTAGTGTTAGGTTACGGGTTAGGGTTAGGGTTAGGGTTAGGGTACGGAGTAGGGTTAGGTTTAGGGTACGGGTTAGTGTTAGGGTACGGGTTAGGGTTAGGGTTAGAGAACGGGTTAGGTTTAGGGTTAGGGCACGTGTTAGGGTTAGGGTTAGGTTTAGGGTTAGAGGTTAGGTTTAGGGTTAGGTTTAGGGTTAGGATTAGGGTACGTGTTAGGGTACGGGTTATGGTAAGGGTTAGGGTACGTGTTAGGGTTAGGGTTAGGGTAGGTTTTAGGGTTAGGGTACGGTTTAGGGTTAGGGTTAGGGTTAGGGTTAGGGTACGGGTTAGGGTTAGGGTACGGGTTAGGGTTAGGTTTAGGGTACGGGTTAGGGTTAGGGTACTGTTTAGGGTTAGGGTTAGGCTTAGGGTTAGGGTATGGGTTAGGGTTAGGGTTATGGTACGGGTTAGGTTTAGGGTTAGGGTTAGGGTTAGTGTTAGGGTTAGGGTACGGTTTAGGGTAGGGTTAGGGTACGGGTTAGGGTTAGGTTACGGGTTAGGGTTAGGTTTAGGGTAGGGGTTAGGGTTAGGGTTAGGGTTAGGGTTAGGGTACAGGTTATGGTTAGGGTTAGGTTTAGGGTTAGGGTTAGAGTTAGGGTACAGTTTAGGGTTAGGTTTAGGGGTTAGGGTTAGGGTTAGGGTACGGGTTAGGGTTAGGGTTAGGGTTAGGGTACGGGTTAGGTTTAGGGTTAGGGTTAGGGGTTAGGGGTTAGTGTTAGTGTTAGGGTTGGTGTTAGGGGTTAGGGTTAGGGTTAGGGTTAGGGTTAGAGTTAAGGTACGGGTTAGGGTTAGGGTTAGGGTTAGGGTTAGGGTTAGTGTTTAGGGGTTAGGGTTAGGGTTAGGGTTAGGGTTCGGGTTAGGGTACGGGTTAGGGTTAGTGTTTGGGTTAGGATTAGTGTTAGGGTACGGGTTAGGTTTAGGGTAAGTGTTAGGGTTAGGGTACGGGTTAGGGTTAGGGTTAGGGTTAGGGTTAAGGTACGGGTTAGGGTTAGGTTTAGGTTTAGCGTTAGGGTACGGTTTAGGGTTAGGGTTATGGTTAGGGTTAGGGTACGGGTTAGGGTTAGGTTTAGGGTTAGGGTTAGGGTACGGGTTAGGGCACGGGTTAGGGTTAGTGTTAGGGTTAGGGTATGGGTTAGGGTTAGGGTTAGGTTTAGGGTTAGGTTTAGGGTGCGGTTTAGGGTTCGGGTTAGGGTTAGGTTTAGGGTTAGGGTTAGGGTATGGGTTAGGGTACCGGTTAGGGTTAGGGTTAGGTTACGGGTTAGGGTTAGGGTTAGGGTTAGGGTTAGGGTACGGGGTAGGTTTAGGGTTAGGCTACGGGTGTGGGTTACGGTACGGGTTAGGGTTAGGGTTAGGGTACGGGATAGGTTTAGGGTTAGGGTACGTGTTAGGGTTAGGGTTAGGGTTAGGGTTAGGGTTAGAGGTTAGGGTTAGGGTTAGGGTTAGGGTTAGGGTTAGGGTTAGGATTAGTGTACGGGTTAGGGTACGGGTTAGGGTTAGGGTTAGGTTTAGGGTACGGTTTAGTGTTAGTGTTAGGGGAGGTTTTAGGTTTAGGGTACGGTTTAGGGTTAGGGTTTGCGTTAGGGTACGGGTTAGGGTTAGGATACGGTTTAGGGTTAGGTTTAGGGCACGGGTTAGGGTTAGGGTTAGGGTACGGTTTAGGTTTAGGGTTAGATTTAGGGTTAGGGTTATGGTTACGGTACGGGTTAGGGTTAGCGTTAGGTTTAGGGTTAGGGTTAGGGTTTAGGGGTTAGGGTTAGTGTTAGGGTTAGGGTTATGGTTAGGGTACGGGTTAGGGTTAGTGTTAGGGTTAGGATTAGGGTTAGGGTACGGGTTAGGTTTAGGGTAACTGTTTGGGTTAGGATACGGGTTAGGGTACGGTTTAGGGTTAAGGTTAGGCTTAGGGTACAGGTTAGGGTTAGGGTTAGGGTTAGGGTTAGGGTTAGGGTACCGGTTAGGGTTAGGGTTAGGGTTAGGGTTAGGGTTAGGGTACGGGTTAGGGTTAGGTTTAGTGTTAGGGTTAGAGTACGGGTTAGGGTACTGGTTAGGATTAGGGTTAGGGTTAGGGTATGGGTTAGGGTTAGGGTTAGGATTAGAGTTAGGGTTAGGGTGCGGTTTAGGGTTCAGTTTAGGGTTAGGGTTAGTGTTAGGGTTAGGGTTAGGGTTAGGGTTAGTTTTAGGTTACGGGTTAAGGTTAGGGTTAGGGTTAGGGTACGGAGTAGGTTTAGGGTTAGGGTACGGGTTAGGGTTAGGGTACGGGTTAGGGTTAGGGTTAGAGAACGGGTTAGGTTTAGGGTTAGGGTACGTGTTAGGGTTAGGGTTAGGTTTAGGGTTAGAGGTTAGGGTTAGGGTTAGGTTTAGGGTTAGGATTAGGGTACGGGTTAGGGTACGGGTTATGGTTAGGGTTAGGGTACGGGTTAGGGTTAGGGTTAGGGTACGTTTTAGGGTTAGGGTACGGTTTAGGGTTAGGGTTTGGGTTAGGGTTAGGGTACGGGTTAGGGTTAGGGTACCGGTTAGGGTTAGGTTTAGGGTACGGGTTAGGGTTAGGGTACTGTTTAGGGTTAGGGTTAGGCTTAGGGTTAGGGTATGGGTTAGGGTTAGGGTTATGGTACGGGTTAGGTTTAGGGTTAGGGTTAGGGTTAGTGTTAGGGTTAGGGTACGGTTTAGGGTAGGGTTAGGGTACGGGTTAGGGTTAGGTTACGGGTTAGGGTTAGGTTTAGGGTAGGGGTTAGGGTTAGGGTTAGGGTTAGGGTTAGGGTACAGGTTATGGTTAGGGTTAGGTTTAGGGTTAGGGTTAGAGTTAGGGTACAGTTTAGGGTTAGGTTTAGGGGTTAGGGTTAGGGTTAGGGTACGGGTTAGGGTTAGGGTTAGGGTTAGGATTAGGGTCAGGGTTAGGGGTTAGGGTTAGGGTTAGGGTTAGGGTACGGGTTAGGGTTAGGGTTAGGGTACGGGTTAGGGTTAGGGTTAGGGTACGGGTTAGGGTTAGGGTTAGGTTTAGGGTTAGGGTTAGGGGTTAGGGGTTAGTGTTAGTGTTAGGGTTAGGTGTTAGGGGTTAGGGTTAGGGTTAGGGTTAGGGTTAAGGTACGGGTTAGGGTTAGGGTTAGGGTTAGGGTTAGGGTTAGGGTTAGAGTTTAGGGGTTAGGGTTAGGGTTAGTGTTAGGGTTCGGGTTAGGGTACGGGTTAGGGTTAGTGTTTGGGTTAGGATTAGTGTTAGGGTACGGGTTAGGTTTAGGGTAAGTGTTAGGGTTAGGGTACGGGTTAGGGTACATGTTAGGGTTAGGGTTAGGGTACGGGTTAGGGTTAGGTTTAGGTTTAGCGTTAGGGTACGGGTTAGGGTTAGGGTTATGTTTAGGGTTAGGGTACGGGTTAGGGTTAGGTTTAGGGTTAGGGTTAGGGTACGGGTTAGGGCACGGGTTAGGGTTAGTGTTAGGGTTAGAGTATGGGTTAGGGTTAGGGTTAGGTTTAGGGTTAGGTTTAGGGTGCGGTTTAGGGTTCGGGTTAGGGTTAGGGTTAGGGTTAGGGTTAGGGTATGGGTTAGGGAACCGGTTAGGGTTAGGGTTAGGTTACGGGTTAGGGTTAGAGTTAGGGTTAGGGTTAGGGTACGGGGTAGGGTTAGGGTTAGGCTACGGGTGTGGGTTACGGTACGGGTTAGGGTTAGGGTTAGGGTACGGGTTAGGTTTAGGGTTAGGGTACGTGTTAGGGTTAGGGTTAGGGTTAGGGTTAGAGGTTAGGGTTAGGGTTAGGGTTAGGGTTAGGGTTAGGATTAGTGTACGGGTTAGGGTACGGGTTAGGGTTAGGTTTAGTGTACGGTTTAGTGTTAGTGTTAGGGTACGTTTTAGGGTTAGGGTATGGTTTAGGGTTAGGGTTTGCGTTAGGGTACGGGTTAGGGTTAGGGTACGGGTTAGGGTTAGGTTTAGGGCACGGGTTAGGTTTAGGGTTAGGGTACGGGTTAGGTTTAGGGTTAGGGTTAGGGTTAGGGTTATGGTTACGGTACGGGTTAGGGTTAGGGTTAGGGTAAGGGTTAGGTTTAGGGTATGGGTTAGGGTTAGGGTTAGGGTTAGGGTACGGGTTAGGGTTAGGGTTAGGGTAAGGTTTAGGGTTAGGGTACGGGTTAGGGTTAGGTTTAGGGTATGGGTTAGGGTTAGGGTTAGGGTTAGGGTTAGGGTACGGGTTAGGGTTAGTGTTAGGGTACGGGTTAGGTTTAGGGACCGGGTTAGGTTTAGGGTATGGGTTAGGGTTAGGGTTAGGGTACGTGTTAGGGTTAGGGGTTAGTGTTAGGGTTAGGGTTAGGGTACGGGTTAGGGTTAGGGTACGGGTTAGAGTTAGGGTTAGGTGTTAGGGTTAGGGTTAGGTTTAGGGTTAGGTTTAGGGTACGGATTAAGGTTAGGCTACGGGTTAGGGTTAGGGTCGCGTTTAGGGGTTAGTGTTAGGGTTAGGGTTAGGGTACGGGTTAGGGTGAGGGTACGGGTTAGGTTTAGGGTTCGGGTTAGGTTTAGGTTTAGGGTACCGGTTAGGGTTAGGGTTAGGGGTTAGGGTTAGGGTTATGGTTAGGGTTAGGTTACGGGTTAGGGTTAGGGTTAGGGTTAGGGTTAGGGTACGTGGTAGGGTTAGTGTTAGGGTACGGGTTAGGGTTAGGGTACGGGTTAGGGTTAGGGTTAGGGTACGGGTTAGGGTTAGGGTTAGGGTATGTGTTAGGGTTCGGGTTACGTTTAGTGTTAGGGTTAGCGTTAGGGTACGGGTTAGGTTTAGGGTTAGGGTTAGGGTTATGGTTAGCGTTAGGGTTAGGGTTAGGGTTAGGGTACGGGTTAGGTTTAGGGTTAGGGTTAGGGTTAGTGTTAGGGTACGGGTTAGGGTTAGGGTTAGGGTAAGGGTTAGGGTTAGGGTACGGTTTAGGGTTAGGTTTAGGGAATGGGTTAGGGTTAGGGTTAGGGTTAGGGTTAGTGTACGGGTTATGGTTAATGTTAGGTTTAGGGTTAGGGTTAGTGTTAGGGTACGGGTTAGGGTTAGGGTTAGGGGTTAGGGTTAGGGTTAGGGTACGGGTTAGGTTTAGGGTTAGGGTTAGAGTTAGGGTCAGGATTAGGGGTCAGGTTTAGGGTACGGGTTAGGGTTAGGGTTAGGGTACGAGTTAGGGTTAGGGTACGGGTTAGGGTTAGGGATAGAGTTAGGGTTAGGGTTAGGGTACGGGTATGGGTTAGGGTTAGGGTTAGGGTTAGGGGACGGGTTAGGGTTAGGGTTAGGGTACGGGTTAGGTTTAGGGAACGGGTTAGGGTTAGGGTATGGGTTAGGGTTAGGGTTAGGGTACGTGTTAGGGTTAGGGTTAGGGGTTAGTGTTAGGGTTAGGGTTAGGATACGGGTTAGGGTTAGGGTACGTGTTAGGGTTAGGGTTAGGGTTAGGGTTAGGGTACGGGTTAGGGTAAGGGTACAGGTTAGGGTTAGGGTTAGGGGTTAGGGTTAGGGTTAGGTTTAGGGTTAGGGTTAGGGTACGGGTTAGGTTTAGGGTACGGGTTAGGGTTAGCGTCAGGGTTAGGGCTTAGGGTTTGGGTTAGGGTTAGGGTATGGGTTAGGGTTAGGGTACGGGTTAGGTTTAGGTTTCGGGTTAGGTGTAGGTTTAGGGTACGGGTTAGGGTTAGGGGTAGGGGTTAGGGTTAGGGTTAGGGTTAGTGTACGGGTTAGGGTTAGGGTACGGGTTTGGGTACGGGTTAGGTTTAGGGGTAGGGTTAGGCTTAGGGTTAGGCTTAGGGTTAGGGTTAGGGTACGGGTTAGGGTTAGGGTACGGGTTAGGGTTAGGGTTACGGTTAGGGTTAGGTTTAGGGTTAGGGTTAGGGTACAGTTTAGGGTTCGGTTTAGGGTTAGGGTTAGGGCTAGGGTACGGTTTAGGGTTAGGGTTAGGGTTAGGGTTAGGTTACGGGTTAGGGTTAGGGTTAGGGTTAGGGTTAGGGTGCGTGGTAGTTTTAGGGTTAGGGTTCGGGTTAGGGTTATGGTTAGGGTTAGGATTAGGGTTAGGGTTCGGGTTAGGTTTAGGGTAAGGGTTAGTGTTAGTGTACGGGTTAGGGTATGGGTTAGGGTTAGGGTTAGGGTACGGGTTAGCGTTAGGGTTAGGGTTAGGGTTAGGGTACGGGTCAGGGTTAGGGGTTAGGGATAGGGTTAGGGTTAGGGTACGGGTTAGGGTGAGGGTACGGGTTAGGTTTAGGGTTCGGGTTAGGTTTAGGGTTAGGGTACGGGTTAGGGTTAGGGTTAGGGGTTAGGGTTAGTGTTAGGGTTAGGGTTAGGTTACGGGTTAGGGTTAGGGTTAGTGTTAGGGTTTGGGTACGTGGTAGGGTTAGGGTTAGGGTACGGGTTAGGGTTAGGGTACGGGTTAGGGTTAGGGTTAGGGTATGGGTTAGGGTTAGGGTTAGGGTACGTGTTAGGGTTAGGGTTAGGGTTAGGGTTAAGTGTTATGGTTAGGGTTAGGGTTAGGGTTAGTGTTAGGGTACGGGTTAGGGTACGGGTTAGGGTTATGGTTAGGGTTAGGGTTAGGGGTAGGGTACGGGTTAGGGTTAGGATTAGGGTACGATTTAGGGTTAGGGTACGATTTAGGGTTAGGTTTAGGTTTAGGGTACGGCTAGGGTTAGGGTACGGGTTAGGGTACGGGTTAGGTTTAGGGTTAGGGTTAGGGTTAGGGTTAGTGTTAGCGTACGGGTTAGGATTAGGGTACGGTTTAGGGTTAGGGTACGGTTTAGGGTTAGGTTTAGGTTTAGGGTACGGGTTAGGGTTAGGGTACGGATTAGGGTACGGGTTAGGGTTAGGGTTAGGGTTAGGGTACGGGTTAGGGTTAGGGTACGGGTTAGGTTTAGGGTTAGGGTACGGGTTAGGGTTAGGGTTAGGGTTAGGGTACGGGTTAGGGTTAGGGTTAGGGTACGGGTTAGGGTTAGGATTAGGGGTTAGGGTTAGGGTACGGGTTAGGGTTCGGTTTAGGGTTAGGGTACGGGTTAGGGTTAGGGTTAGGGTTAGTGTTAGGGTTAAGATCCGGGTTAGGGTTAGGGTTAATTTTAGGGTTAGGGTTAGGTTTAGGGTTTAGGGGTTAGGGTTAGAGTTAGGGTTAGGGTTAGGGTTAGGGTTAGGGTACGGGTTAGGCTTAGTGTTAGGGTTAGGGTTAGGGTTAGTGTACGGGTTAGGTTTAGGGTTAGGGTTAGGGTACGGGTTAGGGAACGGTTTAGGATTAGGATTAGGGTTAGTGTACGGGTTAGGTTACGGTTTAGGGTACGGGTTAGGGTACGGGTTGGGTTTAGGGTTAGGGTTAGGGTTAGGGTTTGGGTACGGGTTAGAGTTAGGGTTAGGGTTAGGGTTAGGTACGGGTTAGGGTACGGGTTAGAGTTAGGGTTAGGGTTAAGGTTAGGTACGGGTTAGGGTACGGGTTAGGGTTAGGGTTAGGGTTAGGGTTAGGCTTAGGGTATGGGTTAGGTTTAGGGTACGGGTTAGGGTTAGGGTTAGGGTTAGGGTTAGCGTACGGGTTAGTGTTAGTGTTAAGGTTAGGGTTAGGGGTTACTGGTTGGTGTTAGGGTTAGGGTTAGTTAGGGTACGGGTTATGTTTAGGGTTAGGGTACGGGTTAGGGTTAGGGTTAGGGTCAGGGTTAGGGTACGGGGTAGGGTTAGGGTTAGGGTTAGGGTTAGGGGTTAGGGGTTAGGGTTAGGGTTAGGGTTAGTGTTAGGGTTAGGGTTAGGTTTAGGATTAGGGTACGCGTTAGGGTTAGGGTTAAGGGTTAGGGTTAGGGTACGGGTTAGGTTTAGGGTTAGGGTTAGGGTTAGGTTTAGGGTTAGGGTACGGGTTAGGGTTAGGGTTAGGTTTAGTGTTAGGGTTAGGGTACGGGTTAGGGTTAGGGTTAGGTTTAGGGTTAGGGTTAGGGTACGGGTTAGGTTGCGAGTTAGGGTACGGGTTAGGGATAGGGTACGGGTTAGGGTTAGGGTTAGGGTTAGGGTTAGGGTTAGGGTGCGGTTTAGGGTTCGGGTTACGTTTAGGGTTAGGGTTAGGGTTAGGGTACGGGTTAGGTTTAGGGTTAGGGTTAGGGTTAGGGTTATGGTTAGCGTTAGGGTTAGGGTTAGGGTTAGGGTACTGGTTAGGTTTAGGGTTAGGGTTAGGGTTAGTGTTAGGGTTAGTGTACGGGTTATGGTTAATGTTAGGTTTAGGGTTAGGGTTAGTGTTAGGGTACGGGTTAGGGTTAGGGTTAGGGTTAGGGGTTAGGGTTAGGGTTAGGGTTAGGGTTAGGGTACCGGTTAGGTTTAGGGTTAGGTTTAGGGTCAGGATTAGGGGTCAGGGTTAGGGTACGGGTTAGGGTTAGGGTTAGGGTACGAGTTAGGGTTAGGGTACGGGTTAGGGTTAGGGATAGAGTTAGGGTTATGGTTAGGGTACGGGTAAGGTTTAGGGTTAGGGTTAGGGTTAGGGTACGGGTTAGGTTTAGGGTTAGGGTACGGGTTAGGTTTAGGGAACGGGTTAGGGTTAGGGTATGGGATAGGGTTAGGGTTAGGGTACGTGTTAGGGTTAGGGTTAGGGGTTAGTGTTAGGTTTAGTGTTAGGGTACGTGTTACGGTTAGGGTACGTGTTAGGGTTAGGTTTAGGGTTAGGGTTAGGTTACGGGTTAGGGTTAGGGTACAGGTTAGGGTTAGGATTAGGGGTTAGGGTTAGGGTTAGGTTTAGGGTTAGGGTTAGGGTACGGGTAAGGGTTAGGGTACGGGTTAGGGTTAGGGTCAGGGTTAGGGGTTAGGGTTTGGGTTAGGGTTAGGTTACGGGTTATGGTTAGGGTACGTGTTAGGTTTAGGGTTCGGGTTAGGTTTAGGGTTAGGGTATGGGTTAGGGTTAGGGTTAGGGGTTAGGGTTAGGGTTAGGGTTAGGGTTAGGGTACGGGTTAGGGTTAGGGTACGTGTTAGGTTTAGGGTTCGGGTTAGGTTTAGGGTTAGGGTACGGGTTAGGGTTAGGGTACGGGTTAGGTTACGGGTTAGGATTAGGGTTAGGGTTAGGCTTAGGGTTAGGCTTAGGGTGAGGGTTAGGGTACGGGTTAGGGTTAGGGTACGGGTTAGGGTTAGGGTTACGGTTAGGGTTAGGTTTAGGGTTAGGGTTAGGGTAGGGTTTAGGGTTCGGGTTAGGGTTAGGGTTAGGGTTAGGGTACGGTTTAGTGTTAGGGTTAGGTTTAGGGTTAGGTTACGGGTAAGGTTTAGGGTTAGGGTTAGGGTACGTGGTAGGTTTAGGTTTAGGGTACGGGTTAGGGTTAGTGTACGGGTTAGGGTTAGGTTTAGGGTACGGGTTAGGGTTAGGGTTAGGGTACGGGTTAGGGTTATGGTTAGGGTTAGGGTTAGGGGTAGGGTACTGGTTAGGGTTAGGGTTAGGGTACGGTTTAGGTTTAGGGTACGGTTTAGGGTTAGGTTTAGGTTTAGGGTACGGGTTAGGGTTAGGGTACGGGTTAGGGTTCGGGTTAGGTTTAGGGTTAGGGTTAGGGTTAGGGTTAGTGTTAGCGTATGGGTTAGGATTAGGTTACGGTTTAGGGATAGGGTACGGTTTAGGGTTAGGTTAGGGTTAGGGTTAGGGTTAGGGTTAGTGTATGGGTTAGGGTTAGGGTTAGTGTTAGGGTCAGGGATAGGGTTACGTTTAGGGTTAGGGTACGGGTTAGGGTTAGGGTTAGGGTTAGGGTTAGGGTACGGGTTAGGGTTAGGGTTAGGGTACGGGTTAGGGTACGGGTTAGGGTTAGGGTTAGGGTTAGGGTACGGGTTAGGGTTAGGGTTTGGGTACGGGTTAGGTTTAGGGTTAGGGTACGGGTTAGGGTTATGGTACGGGTTAGGGTTAGGGTTAGGGTGCGGTTTACGGTTCGGGTTATGGTTAGGTTTAGGGTTAGCGTTAGGGTTAGGTTACGGGTTAGGGTTAGGGTTAGGTTTAGGGTTAGGGTTAAGGGTTAGGGTTAGGGTTAGGGTTAGGTTTAGGGTTAGGGTACGGGTTAGGGTACGGGTTAGGGTTATGGTTAGGGTTAGGGTTAGGTGTAGGGTACGGGTTAGGGCTAGGATTAGTGTACGGTTTAGGGTTAGGGTACGGTTTAGTGTTAGGTTTAGGTTTAGGGTACGGGTTAGGGTTAGGGTACGGGTTAGGGTTAGGCTTAGGGTTTGGGTTAGGGTTAGGCTTAGTGTTAGCGTACGGGTTAGGATTAGGGTACGGTTTAGTGTTAGGGTACGGTTTAGGGTTAGGTTTAGGTTTAGGGTACAGGTTAGGATTAGGGTACGGGTTAGGGTACGGGTTAGGGTTAGGGATAGGGTTAGGGTTAGTGTTAGCGTACGGGTTAGGGTTAGGGTACGGGTTAGGGTACGGGTTAGGGTTAGGTTTAGGGATAGGGTACGGGTTAGGGTTAGGGTACGGGTTAGGTTTAGGGTTAGGGTACGGGTTAGTGTTAGGGTTAGGGTACGGGTTAGGGTTAGGGTTAGGGTTAGGGTACGGGTTAGGGTTAGGATTAGGGGTTAGGGTTAGGGTACGGGTTAGGGTTAGGTTTAGGGTTAGGGTACGGGTTAGGGTTAGGTTTAGGGTTAGTGTTAGGGTTAAGGTACGGGTTAGGGTTAGGTTTAAGGTTAGGGTTAGGGTTAGGTTTAGGGTTTAGGGGTTAGGGTTAGAGTTAGTGTTAGGGTTAGGGTTAGGGTTAGGGTACGGGTTAGGGTTAGTGTTAGGGTTAGGGTTAGGGTTAGGGTATGGGTTAGGTTTAGGGTTAGGGTTAGGGTTAGGGTACGGGTTAGGTTCCGGGTTAGGGTTAGGGTTAGGGTTAGTGTACGGGTTAGGGTACGTGTTAGGGTTAGGGTTAGGGTACGGGTTGGGGTTAGTGTTAGGGTTAGGGTTAGGGTTTGGGTACGGGTTAGGGTTAGGGTTAGGGTTAGGGTTAGGGTTAGGGTACGGGTTAGGGTACGGGTTGGGGTTAGGGTTAGTGTTAGGGTTAGGGTTAGGGTACGCTTTAGCGTTAGGGTTAGGGGTTAGGGTTAGGGTTAGGCTTAGGGTATGGGTTAGGGTTATGTTACGGGTTACGGTTAGGGTTAGGGTTAGGGTTAGCGTACGGGTTAGGGTTAGGGTTAGGGGTAGGGTTAGGGGTTAGGGGTTGGGGTTAGGGTTAGGGTTAGTGTTAGGGTACGGGTTAAGGTTAGGGTTAGGGTACGGGTTAGGTTTAGGGTTAGGGTTAGGTTTAGGGTACGGGTTAGGGTTAGGATTAGGGTTAGGGTTAGGGTTAGGGGTTAGGTGTTAGGGTTAGGGTTAGGGTTAGTGTTAGGGTTAGGGTACGGGTTAGGGTACGGGTTAGGGTTAGCGTACGGGTTAGTGTTAGGGTAAGCGTTAGGGTTAGGGTTAGGGTACGGGTTAGGTTACGATTTAGGTTTAGGGTACGTGTTAGGGTTAGGGTACGGGTTAGGGTACGGGTTAGGGTTAGTGTAAGGGTTAGGGTTAGGGTTAGGGCACGGTTTACGGTTAGGTTGTGGGTTAGGTTTAGGGTACGGGTTAGGGTTAGGGTACGGGTTAGGGTGAGGTTTAGGGTTAGGGTACGGGTTAGGTTTATGGTACGGGTTAGGGTTAGGGTGAGGGTACGGGTTAGGGTTAGGATTAGGGTACGGGTTAGGGTTAGGGTAGGGTACGGGTTTGGGTTAGGGTTAGGGTTAAGGTACGGGTTAGGGTTAGGGTTAGGGTTTAGGGTTAGGGTACGGGTTAGGGTTAGGGTTAGGGTTAGGGTTAGGTTTAGGGTTAGGGTACGGGTTAGGATTAGGGTTAGTGTTAGGGTTAAGGTATAGGTTAGGGTTAGGGCTAGGATTAGGGTTAGATTTACGGTTAGGGTTCGGTTAGGTTTAGGGTAAATGTTAGTGTTAGGGTACGGGTTAGGTTATGGGTTAGGGTTAGGGTTAGGTTTAGGGTACGGGTTAGGGTTAGGGTTAGGATTAGGGTTAGGGTTAGGGTACGGGTTAGGGTTAGGGTTAGGTTTAGGGTTAGGGTTAGGATACGGGTTAGGTTACGGGTTAGGGTACGGGATAGGGTTAGGGTACGGGTTAGGGTTAGGGTTAGGGTTAGGGTTAGGGTGCGGTTTAGATTTCGGGTTACGTTTAGGGTTAGGGTTAGGGTTAGGGTACGGGTTAGGTTTAGGGTTAGGGTTAGGGTTAGGGTACGGGTTAGGGTTAGGTTTAGGGTAAGTTTTAGGGTTAGGGTATGGTTTAGGGTTAGGTTTAGGGTTAGGGTACGGGTTAGGGTTAGGGTACGGGTTAGGGTTAGTGTTAGGGTACGGGTTAGGGTTAGGGTTAGGGTACGTGTTAGGGTTAGGTTTAGTGTTATTGTTAGGGTTAGGATTAGAGTTTAGGGTTAGGGATAGGCTTAGGGTTAGGATTAGGGTACGGGTTAGGGTACGGGTTAGGGTTAGGTTTAGGGTACGGGTTAGGGTTAGGTTTAGGGTACGTTTTAGGGTTAGCGTATGGTTTAGGGTTAGGGTTAGGGTTTGGGTACGGTTTAGGGTTAGGGTACGGGTTAGGGTTAGGGTTAGGGTACGGGTTAGGGTTAGTGTTAGGGTTAGGGTTAGGGTTAGGGTTAGGGTATGGGTTAGGTTTAGGGTTAGGGTTAGGGTTAGGGTACGGTTTAGGTTCCGGGGTAGGGTTAGGGTTAGGTTTAGTGTACGGGTTAGGGTACGTGTTAGGTTTAGTGTTAGGTTACGGGTTGGGGTTAGTGTTAGGGTGAGGGTTAGGGTTTGGGTACGGGTTAGGGTTAGGGTTAGGGTTAGGGTTAGGGTACGGTTTAGGGTACGGGTTAGGGTTAGGGTTAGGGTTAGGGTTAGGGTTAGGGTTAGGGTACGGGTTAGGGTTAGGGTTAGGGGTTAGGGTTAGGGCTAGGGTTAGGCTTAGGGTATGGGTTAGGGTTATGGTACGGTTTACGGTTAGGGTTAGGGTTAGGATTAGCGTACGGGTTAGGGTTAGGGTTAGGGGTAGGGTTAGGGGTTAGGGGTTGGGGTTAGGGTTAGGGTTAGTGTTAGGGTACGGGTTATGGTTAGGGTTAGGGTACGGGTTAGGTTTAGGGTTAGGGTTAGGGTTAGGGTACGGGTTAGGGTACGGGTTAGGGTTAGGGTTAGGGTTAGGTTTAGGGTTAGGGTTAGGGGTTAGGGGATAGGGTTAGTGTTAGGGTTAGTGTTAGGGTTAGGGTACGGGTTAGGGTACGGGTTAGGGTTAGGGTACGGGTTAGTGTTAGGGTAAGCGTTAGGGTTACTGTTAGGGTACGGGTTAGGTTACGAATTAGGGTTAGGGTACGGGTTAGGGTTAGGGTACGGGTTAGGGTACGGGTTAGGGTTAGTGTAAGGGTTAGGGTTAGGGTTAGGGTACGGTTTACGGTTAGGTTGTGGGTTAGGGTTAGGGTACGGGTTAGAGTTAGGGTACGGGTTAGGGTTAAGTTTAGGGTTAGGGTACGGGTTAGGGTTAGGGTACGGGTGAGGGTACGGGTTAGGGTTAGGATTAGGGTACGGGTTAGGGTTAGGGTTAGTGTACGGGTTAGGGTTAGGGTTAGGGTTAAGCTACGGGTTAGGGTTAGGGTTAGGGTGAGGGGTTAGGGTTAGGGTACGGGTTAGGGTTAGGGTTAGGGTTAGGGTTAGGGTTAGGTTTAGGTTTAGGGTTAGGGTACGGGTTAGGATTAGGGTTAGTGTTAGGGTTAAGGTATGGGTTAGGGTTAGGGCTAGGATTAGGGTTAGATTTACGGTTAGGGTACGGGTTAGGTTTAGGGTAAAGTTTAGTGTTAGGGTACGGGTTAGGGTATGGGTTAGGGTTAGGGTTAGGGTTAGGGTACGGGTTAGGGTTAGGGTTAGGGTTAGGGTACGGGTTAGGGTTAGGGTTAGGTTTAGGGTTAGGGTTAGGGTACGGGTTAGGTTACGGGTTAGGGTACGGGTTAGGTTTAGGGTACGGGTTAGGGTTAGGGTTAGGGTTAGGGTTAGGTTGCGGTTTAGGTTTCGGGTTACGTTTAGGGTTAGGGTTAGTGTTAGGGTACGGTTTAGGTTTAGGGTTAGGGTTAGGGTTAGGGTACGGGTTAGGGTTAGGTTTAGGGTACGTTTTAGGGTTAGGGTATGGTTTAGGGTTAGGTTTAGGGTTAGGGTACGGGTTAGGGTTAGGGCACGGGTTAGGGTTAGTTTTAGGGTACGGGTTAGGGTTAGTGTTAGGCTACGTGTTAGGGTTAGGGTTAGTGTTAGGGTTAGGGTTAGGATTAGAGGTTAGGGTTAGGGATAGGCTTAGGGTTAGGATTAGGGTACGGGTTAGGGTACGGGTTAGGGTTAGGTTTAGGGTACGGGTTAGGGTTAGGTTTAGGGTACGTTTTAGGGTTAGGGTATGGTTTAGGTTTAGGGTTAGGGTTAGGGTACGGTTTAGGGTTAGGGTACGGGTTAGGGTTAGGGTTAGGGTACGGGTTAGGATTAGGGTACTGTTTAGCGTTAGGGTTAGGTTTAGGGTTAGGGTACGGGTTAGGGTTAGGGTTAGGGTACGGGTTAGGGTTAGAGTTAGGGTTAGGGTACGGGTTAGGGTTAGGGTTAGTGTACAGGTTAGGGTTAGGGTACGTGTTAGGTTTAGGGTTAGGGTTAGGGTTAGTGTTAGGGTTAGGGTACGGGTTAGGGTTAGGGTTAGGGTACGGGTTAGGGTTAGGGTACGGGTTAGGGTTAGGGTTAGGGTTGAGGTTAGGGTTAGGGTTAGGGTTAAGGTACGGGTTATGGTTAGGGTTAGGTTTAGGGTTAGGGTTAGGGATAGGGTAGGTGATAGGGTTAGGGTTAGGGGTTAGGGATAGGGTTAGGGTTACGGTTAGGGTTAGGGTTAGGGTACGGGTTAGGGTTAGTGTTAGGGTTAGGTTTAGGGTCAGGGTTAGGGGTTAGTGTTAGGGTTAGGGTTAGGGTACGGGTTAGGGTTAGGGTTAGGGTACGGGTTAGGGTTAGGGTTAGGGTACGGGTTAGGGTTAGGGTTAGGGTTAGGGTTAGGGTACGGGTTAGGGTACGGGTTAGGTTTAGGGTTAGGGTTAGGCTTAGGGTTAGGCTTAGGGTTAGGGTTAGGCTACGGGTTAGTGTTAGGGTACGGGTTTGGATTAGCGTTACGGTTAGGGTTAGGTTTAGGGTTAGGGTTAGGGTACGGTTTAGGGTTCGGGTTAGGGTTAGGGTTAGGGTTAGGGTACGGTTTAGGGTTAGGGTTAGGTTTAGGGTTAGGGTTAGGGTTAGGGTACGTGGTAGGGTTAGGGTTAGGGTACGGGTTAGGGTTAGGGTACGGGTTAGGGTTAGGGTACGTGTTAGGTTTAGGGTTCGGGTTAGGTTTAGGGTTAGGGTACGGGTTAGGGTTAGGGTTAGGGGTTAGGGTTAGGGTTAGGGTTAGGGTTAGGGTTACTGTACGGGTTAGGGTTAGGGTACGGGTTAGGGTACGTGTTATGTTTAGGGTTAGGGTTAGGCTTAGGGTTAGGCTTAGGGTGAGGGTTAGGGTACGGGTTAGGGTTAGGGTATGGGTTAGGGTTAGGGTTACGGTTAGGGTTAGGCTTAGGGTTAGGTTTAGGGTAGGGTTTAGGGTTCGGTTTAGGGTTAAGGTTAGGGTTAGGGTACGGTTTAGGGTTAGGGTTAGGGTTAGGGTTAGGTTACGGGTTAGGGTTAGGGTTAGGGTTAGGGTTAGGGTTAGGGTACGTGGTAGGGTTAGGGTTAGGGTACGGGTTAGGGTTAGGGTACGGGTTATGGTTAGGTTTAGGGTACGGGTTAGGGTTAGTGTACGGGTTAGGGTTAGGGTTAGGGTACGGTTAGGGTTAGGGTTAGGGTTCGTGTTAGGTTTAGGGTTAGGGTTAGGGTTAGGGTTAGGGTTAAGGGTTAGGGTTAGGGATAGGGTTAGCGTCCGGGTTAGGGTACGGGTTAGGGTTATGGTTAGGGTTAGGGTTAGGGTTAGGGTACGGTTTAGTGTTAGGGTTAGGTTTAGTATTAGGGTTAAGGTACGGGTTAGGGTTAGAGTTAGGGTTAGGGTTAGGGTTAGGGTTTAGGGGTTAGGGTTAGTGTTAGGGTTAGGGTTAGGATTAGGGTACGGGTTAGGGTTAGTGTTAGGGTTAGGATTAGGGTTAGGGTACGGGTTAGGTTTAGTGTAAGAGTTTGGGTTAGGGTACGGTTTAGGGTACGGGTTATGGTTAGGGTTAGGGTTAGGGTACGGTTTAGGGTTAGGGTTAGGGTTAGGGTTAGGTTACGGGTTAGGGTTAGGGTTAGGGTTAGGGTTAGTGTACGTGGTAGGGTTAGGGTTAGGGTACGGGTTAGGTTTAGGGTTACGGTTAGGGGTAGGTTTAGGGATAGTGTTAGGGTACGGTTTAGGGTTCGGGTTAGGGTTAGGGTTAGGGTTAGGGTACGGTTTAGGGTTAGGGTTAGGGTTAGGGTTAGGTTACGGGTTAGGGTTAGGGTTAGCTTTAGGGTTAGGGTACGTGTTAGAGTTAGGGTTAGGGTACGGGTTAGGTTTAGGTTACGGGTTAGGGTTAGGGTTAGGGTACGGGTTAGGTTTAGGGTTAGGGTACGTGTTAGGTTTAGGGTTAGGGTTAGGGTTAGGGTTAGGTTTAGAGGTTAGGGTTAGGGATAGGCTTAGGGTTAGGATTAGGGTACGGGTTAGGGTACGGGTTAGGGTTAGGTTTAGGGTACGGGTTAGGGTTAGGTTTAGGTTACGTTTTAGGGTTAGGGTATGGTTTAGGTTTAGGGTTAGGGTTAGGGTACGGTTTAGGGTTAGGGTACGGGTTAGGGTTAGGGTTAGGGTACGGGTTAGGATTAGGGTACTGTTTAGCGTTAGGGTTAGGTTTAGGGTTAGGGTACGGGTTAGGGTTAGGGTTAGGGTACGGGTTAGGGTTAGGGTTAGGGTTAGGGTACGGGTTAGGGTTAGGGTTAGTGTACAGGTTAGGGTTAGGGTACGTGTTAGGTTTAGGTTTAGGGTTAGGGTTAGTGTTAGGGTTAGGGTACGGGTTAGGGTTAGGGTTAGGGTACGGGTTAGGGTTAGGGTACGGGTTAGGGTTAGTGTTAGGGTTGAGGTTAGGGTTAGGGTTAGGGTTAAGGTACGGGTTATGGTTAGGGTTAGGTTTAGGGTTAGGGTTAGGGATAGGGTAGGTGATAGGGTTAGGGTTAGGGGTTAGGGATAGGGTTAGGGTTACGGTTAGGGTTAGGGTTAGGGTACGGGTTAGGGTTAGTGTTAGGGTTAGGTTTAGGGTCAGGGTTAGGGGTTAGTGTTAGGGTTAGGGTTAGGGTACGGGTTAGGGTTAGGGTTAGGGTACGGGTTAGGGTTAGGGTTAGGGTACGGGTTAGGGTTAGGGTTAGGGTTAGGGTTAGGGTACGGGTTAGGGTACGGGTTAGGTTTAGGGTTAGGGTTAGGCTTAGGGTTAGGCTTAGGGTTAGTGTTAGGCTACGGGTTAGTGTTAGCGTACGGGTTTGGGTTAGCGTTACGGTTAGGGTTAGGTTTAGGGTTAGGGTTAGGGTACGGTTTAGGGTTCGGGTTAGGGTTAGGGTTAGGGTTAGGGTACGGTTTAGGGTTAGGGTTAGGTTACGGGTTAGGTTTAGGGTTAGGGTTAGGGTTAGGGTACGTGGTAGGGTTAGTGTTAGGGTACGGGTTAGGGTTAGGGTACGGGTTAGGGTTAGGGTACGTGTTAGGTTTAGGGTTCGGGTTAGGTTTAGGGTTAGGGTACGGGTTAGGGTTAGGGTTAGGGGTTAGGGTTAGGGTTAGGGTTAGGGTTAGGGTTACTGTACGGGTTAGGGTTAGGGTACGGGTTAGGGTACGTGTTATGTTTAGGGTTAGGGTTAGGCTTAGGGTTAGGCTTAGGGTGAGGGTTAGGGTACGGGTTAGGTTTAGGGTACGGGTTAGGGTTAGGGTTACGGTTAGGGTTAGGCTTAGGTTTAGGTTTAGGGTAGGGTTTAGGGTTCGGTTTAGGGTTAAGGTTAGGGTTAGGGTACGGTTTAGGGTTAGGGTTAGGGTTAGGGTTAGGTTACGGGTTAGAGTTAGGGTTAGGGTTAGGGTTAGGGTTAGGGTACGTGGTAGGGTTAGGGTTAGGGTACGGGTTAGGGTTAGGGTACGGGTTATGGTTAGGGTTAGGGTACGGGTTAGGGTTAGTGTACGGGTTAGGGTTAGGGTTAGGGTACGGGTTAGGGTTAGGGTTAGGGTTCGTGTTAGGTTTAGGGTTAGGGTTAGTGTTAGGGTTAGGGTTAAGGGTTAGGGTTAGGGTTAGGGTTAGCGTCCGGGTTAGGGTACGGGTTAGGGTTATGGTTAGGGTTAGGGTTAGGGTTAGGGTACGGTTTAGTGTTAGGTTTAGGGTTAGTATTAGGGTTAAGGTACGGGTTATGGTTAGAGTTAGGGTTAGGGTTAGGGTTAGGGTTTAGGGGTTAGGGTTAGTGTTAGGGTTAGGGTTAGGGTTAGGGTACGGGTTAGGGTTAGTGTTAGGGTTAGGATTAGGGTTAGGGTACGGGTTAGGTTTAGTGTAAGAGTTTGGGTTAGGGTACGGGTTAGGGTACGGGTTAGGGTTAGGGTTAGGGTTAGGGTACGGTTTAGGGTTAGGGTTAGGTTTAGGGTTAGGTTACGGGTTAGGGTTAGGGTTAGGGTTAGGGTTAGTGTACGTGGTAGGGTTAGGGTTAGGGTACGGGTTAGGTTTAGGGTTACGGTTAGGGGTAGGTTTAGGGATAGTGTTAGGGTACGGTTTAGGGTTCGGGTTAGGGTTAGGGTTAGGGTTAGGGTACGGTTTAGGGTTAGGGTTAGGGTTAGGTTACGGGTTAGGGTTAGGGTTAGGGTTAGGGTTAGGGTACGTGTTAGAGTTAGGGTTAGGGTACGGGTTAGGTTTAGGTTACGGGTTAGGGTTAGGGTTAGGGTACGGGTTAGGGTTAGGGTTAGGGTACGTGTTAGGTTTAGGGTTAGGGTTAGGGTTAGGGTTAGGGTTAAGAGTTAGGGTTAGGGTTAGGGTTAGGGTTAGGGTACGGGTTAGGGTTATGGTTAGGTTTAGGGTTAGGGGTAGCGTACGGGTTAGGGTTAGGATTAGGGTACGGTTTAGGTTTAGGGTACGGTTTAGGGTTAGGTTTAGGTTTAGGGTACGGGTTAGGGTTAGGGTACGGGTTAGGGTTCGGGTTAGGTTTAGGGTTAGGGTTAGGGTTAGGGTTAGGGTTAGGGTTAGGTTTAGTGTTAGCGTACGGGTTAGGATTAGGGTACGGTTTAGGGTTAGGGTACGGTTTAGGGTTAGGTTTAGGTTTAGGGTACGGTTTAGGGTTAGGGTACGGGTTAGGGTACGGGTTAGGGTTAGGTTTAGGGTACGTTTTAGGGTTAGGGTATGGTTTAGGGTTAGGTTTAGGGTTAGGGTACGGGTTAGGGTTAGGGTACGGGTTAGGGTTAGGGTTAGGGTACGTGTTAGGGTTAGGGTTAGTGTTAGGTTTAGGGTTAGGATTAGAGGTTAGGGTTAGGGATAGGCTTAGGGTTAGGATTAGGGTACGGGTTAGGGTACGGGTTAGGGTTAGGTTTAGGTTACGGGTTAGGGTTAGGTTTAGGGTACGTTTTAGGGTTAGGGTATGGTTTAGGTTTAGGGTTAGGTTTAGGGTACGGTTTAGGGTTAGGGTACGGGTTAGGGTTAGGGTTAGGGTACGGGTTAGGGTTAGGGTACTGTTTAGGGTTAGGGTTAGGTTTAGGGTTAGGGTACGGGTTAGGGTTAGGGTACGGGATAGCGTTAGGGTTAGGGTTAGGGTACGGGTTAGGGTTAGGTTTAGTGTACAGGTTAGGGTTAGGGTACGGGTTAGGTTTAGGGTTAGGGTTAGGGTTAGTGTTAGGGTTAGCGTACGGGTTAGGGTTAGGGTTAGGGTTGGGGTTAGGGTTAGGGTTAGGGTTAGGGTTAGGGTACGGGTTATGGTTAGGGTTAGGTTTAGGGTTAGGTTTAGGGTTAGGGTACGTGATAGGATTAGAGTTAGGGGTTAGAAATAGGGTTAGGG
>JAVLSZ010000174.1:250000-262500 GCA_032313775.1 Urocyon cinereoargenteus
AGGCTTAGGGTTAGGCTTAGGGTTAGGGTTTGGGTACGGGTTAGGGTTAGGGTACGAGTTAGGTTTAGGGTTACGGTTAGGGTTAGGTTTAGGGTTAGGGTTAGGGTACGGTTTAGGGTTCGGGTTAGGGTTAGGGTTAGGGTTAGTGTACGGTTTAGGGTTAGGGTTAGGGTTAGGGTTACGTTACGGGTTAGGGTTAGGGTTAGGTTTAGGGTTAGGGTACGTGGTAGGGTTAGGGTTAGGGTACGGGTTAGGGTTAGGGTTAGGGTACGTGTTAGGTTTAGGGTTAGGGTTAGGGTTAGGGTTAGGGTTAAGGGTTAGGGTTAGGGTTAGGGTTAGGGTTAGGGTACGGGTTAGGGTTATGGTTAGGTTTAGGGTTAGGGGTAGGGTACGGGTTAGGGTTAGGATTAGGGTACGGTTTAGGTTTAGGGTACGGTTTAGGTTTAGGTTTAGGTTTAGGGTACGGGTTAGGGTTAGGGTACGGGTTAGGGTACGGGTTAGGTTTAGGGTTAGGGTTAGGGTTAGGGTTAGGGTTAGGGTTAGTGTTAGCGTACGGGTTAGGATTAGGGTACGGTTTAGGGTTAGGGAACGGTTTAGGGTTAGGTTTTGGTTTAGTGTACGGGTTAGGGTTAGGGTACGGGTTAGGGTATGGGTCAGGGTTAGGGTTAGGGTTAGGGTACGGATTAGGTTTAGGGTTAGGGTACGGGTTAGGGTTAGGGTTAGGGTTAGGGGTTAGGGTTAGGGTTAGGGTTAGGGTTAGGGTACGGGTTAGGCTTAGTGTTATGATTAGGGTTAGGGTACGGGTTAGGTTTAGGGTTAGGGTTAGGGTTAGGGTACGGGTTAGGGTACGGGTTAGGGTTAGGGTTAGGGTTAGGGTACGGGTTAGGGTACGGGTTAGGGTACGGGTTAGTGTACGGGTTGGGGTTAGGGTTAGGGTTAGGGTTTGGGTACGGGTTAGGATTAGGGTTAGGGTTAGGTGTTAGGGGTTAGGGTTAGGGTTAGGGTTAGGGTTAGGGTTAGGGTACGGTTTAGGGTTAGGGTTAGGGTTAGTATTAGGGTTAAGGTACGGGTTAGGGTTAGCGTTAGGTTTAGGGTTAGGGTTAGGGTTTAGGGGTTAGGGTTAGTGTTAGGGTAGGGTTAGGGTTAGGGTACGGGTTAGGGTTAGTTTTAGGGTTAGGATTAGGGTTAGGGTACGGGTTAGGTTTAGGGTAAGTGTTTGGGTTAGGGTACGGGTTAGGGTACGGGTTAGGGTTAAGGTTAGGGTTAGGGTACAGGTTAGGGTTAGGGTTAGGGTTAGGGTTAGGGTACGGGTTAGGGTTAGGGTTAGGGTTAGGGTTAGGGTACGGGTTAGGGTTAGGTTTAGTGTTAGGGTTAGAGTACGGGTTAGGGTACTGGTTAGGATTAGGGTTAGGGTTAGGGTATGGGTTAGGGTTAGGGTTAGGTTTAGGGTTAGGTTTAGGGTGCGGTTTAGGGTTCGGTTTAGGGTTAGGGTTAGGGTTAGGGTTAGGGTTAGGGTTAGGGTTAGTGTTAGGTTACGGGTTAGGGTTAGGGTTAGGGTTAGGGTACGGAGTAGGGTTAGGTTTAGGGTACGGGTTAGTGTTAGGGTACGGGTTAGGGTTAGGGTTAGAGAACGGGTTAGGTTTAGGGTTAGGGTACGTGTTAGGGTTAGGGTTAGGTTTAGGGTTAGAGGTTAGGGTTAGGGTTAGGTTTAGGGTTAGGATTAGGGTACGTGTTAGGGTACGGGTTATGGTAAGGGTTAGGGTACGTGTTAGGGTTAGGGTTAGGGTAGGTTTTAGGGTTAGGGTACGGTTTAGGGTTAGGGTTAGGGTTAGGGTTAGGGTACGGGTTAGGGTTAGGGTACGGGTTAGGGTTAGGTTTAGGGTACGGGTTAGGGTTAGGGTACTGTTTAGGGTTAGGGTTAGGCTTAGGGTTAGGGTATGGGTTAGGGTTAGGGTTATGGTACGGGTTAGGTTTAGGGTTAGGGTTAGGGTTAGTGTTAGGGTTAGGGTACGGTTTAGGGTAGGGTTAGGGTACGGGTTAGGGTTAGGTTATGGGTTAGGGTTAGGTTTAGGGTAGGGGTTAGGGTTAGGGTTAGGGTTAGGGTTAGGGTACAGGTTATGGTTAGGGTTAGGTTTAGGGTTAGGGTTAGAGTTAGGGTACAGTTTAGGGTTAGGTTTAGGGGTTAGGGTTAGGGTTAGGGTACGGGTTAGGGTACGGGTTAGGGTTAGGGTTAGGGTTAGGGTCAGGGTTAGGGGTTAGGGTTAGGGTTAGGGTTAGGGTACGGGTTAGGGTTAGGGTTAGGGTTAGGGTACGGGTTAGGGTTAGGGTTAGGTTTAGGGTTAGGGTTAGGGGTTAGGGGTTAGTGTTAGTGTTAGGGTTAGGTGTTAGGGGTTAGGGTTAGGGTTAGGGTTAGGGTTAGAGTTAAGGTACGGGTTAGGGTTAGGGTTAGGGTTAGGGTTAGGGTTAGGGTTAGTGTTTAGGGGTTAGGGTTAGGGTTAGGGTTAGGGTTCGGGTTAGGGTACGGGTTAGGGTTAGTGTTTGGGTTAGGATTAGTGTTAGGGTACGGGTTAGGTTTAGGGTAAGTGTTAGGGTTAGGGTACGGGTTAGGGTAAGGGTTAGGGTTAGGGTTAGGGTTAGGGTACGGGTTAGGGTTAGGTTTAGGTTTAGCGTTAGGGTACGGGTTAGGGTTAGGGTTATGGTTAGGGTTAGGGTACGGGTTAGGGTTAGGTTTAGGGTTAGGGTTAGGGTACGGGTTAGGGCACGGGTTAGGGTTAGTGTTAGGGTTAGGGTATGGGTTAGGGTTAGGGTTTGGTTTAGGGTTAGGTTTAGGGTGCGGTTTAGGGTTCGGGTTAGTGTTAGGTTTAGGGTTAGGGTTAGGGTATGGGTTAGGGTACCGGTTAGGGTTAGGGTTAGGTTACGGGTTAGGGTTAGGGTTAGGGTTAGGGTTAGGGTTAGGGTACGGGGTAGGTTTAGGGTTACGCTACGGGTGTGGGTTACGGTACGGGTTAGGGTTAGGGTTAGGGTACGGGTTAGGTTTAGGGTTAGGGTACGTGTTAGGGTTAGGGTTAGGGTTAGGGTTAGGGTTAGAGGTTAGGGTTAGGGTTAGGGTTAGGGTTAGCATTATTGTACGGGTTAGGGTACGGGTTAGGGTTAGGGTTAGGTTTAGGGTACGGTTTAGTGTTAGTGTTAGGGTACGTTTTAGGTTTAGGGTACGGTTTAGGGTTAGGGTTTGCGTTAGGGTACGGGTTAGGGTTAGGATACGGTTTAGGGTTAGGTTTAGGGCACGGGTTAGGGTTAGGGTTAGGGTACGGGTTAGGTTTAGGGTTAGATTTAGGGTTAGGGTTATGGTTACGGTACGGGTTAGGGTTAGCGTTAGGTTTAGGGTTAGGGTTAGGGTTTAGGGGTTAGGGTTAGTGTTAGGGTTAGGGTTAGGGTTAGGGTACGGGTTAGGGTTAGTGTTAGGGTAGGATTAGGGTTAGGGTACGGGTTAGGTTTAGGGTAAGTGTTTGGGTTAGGATACGGGTTAGGGTACGGTTTAGGGTTAAGGTTAGGGTTAGGGTACAGGTTAGGGTTAGGGTTAGGGTTAGGGTTAGGGTACGGGTTAGGGTTAGGTTTAGTGTTAGGGTTAGAGTACGGGTTAGGGTACTGGTTAGGATTAGGGTTAGGGTTAGGGTATGGGTTAGGGTTAGGTTTAGGTTTAGGGTTAGGGTTAGGGTGCGGTTTAGGGTTCGGTTTAGGGTTAGGGTTAGGGTTAGGGTTAGGGTTAGGGTTAGGGTTAGTTTTAGGTTACGGGTTAGGGTTAGGGTTAGGGTTAGGGTACGGAGTAGGTTTAGGGTTAGGGTACGGGTTAGGGTTAGGGTACGGGTTAGGGTTAGGGTTAGAGAACGGGTTAGGTTTAGGGTTAGGGTACGTGTTAGGGTTAGGGTTAGGTTTAGGGTTAGATGTTAGGGTTAGGGTTAGGTTTAGGGTTAGGATTAGGGTACGGGTTAGGGTACGGGTTATGGTTAGGGTTAGGGTACGGGTTAGGGTTAGGGTTAGGGTACGTTTTAGGGTTAGGGTACGGTTTAGGGTTAGGGTTAGGGTTAGGGTTAGGGTACGGGTTAGGGTTAGGGTACCGGTTAGGGTTAGGTTTAGGGTACGGGTTAGGGTTAGGGTACTGTTTAGGGTTAGGGTTAGGCTTAGGGTTAGGGTATGGGTTAGGGTTAGGGTTATGGTACGGGTTAGGTTTAGGGTTAGGGTTAGGGTTAGTGTTAGGGTTAGGGTACGGTTTAGGGTAGGGTTAGGGTACGGGTTAGGGTTAGGTTACGGGTTTGGGTTAGGTTTAGGGTAGGGGTTAGGGTTAGGGTTAGGGTTAGGGTTAGGGTACAGGTTATGGTTAGGGTTAGGTTTAGGGTTAGGGTTAGAGTTAGGGTACAGTTTAGGGTTAGGTTTAGGGGTTAGGGTTAGGGTTAGGGTACGGGTTAGGGTTAGGGTTAGGGTTAGGATTAGGGTCAGGGTTAGGGGTTAGGGTTAGGGTTAGGGTTAGGGTTAGGGTACGGGTTAGGGTTAGGGTTAGGGTACGGGTTAGGGTTAGGGTTAGGGTACGCGTTAGTGTTAGGGTTAGGTTTAGGGTTAGGGTTAGGGGTTAGGGGTTAGTGTTAGTGTTAGGGTTAGGTGTTAGGGGTTAGGGTTAGGGTTAGGGTTAGGGTTTAGGTACGGGTTAGGGTTAGGGTTAGGGTTAGGGTTAGGGTTAGGGTTAGTGTTTAGGGGTTAGGGTTAGGGTTAGTGTTAGGGTTCGGGTTAGGGTACGGGTTAGGGTTAGTGTTTGGGTTAGGATTAGTGTTAGGGTACGGGTTAGGTTTAGGTTAAGTGTTAGGGTTAGGGTACGGGTTAGGGTACAGTTTAGGGTTAGGGTTAGGGTTAGGGTACGGGTTAGGGTTAGGTTTAGGTTTAGCGTTAGGGTACGGGTTAGGGTTAGGGTTATGTTTAGGGTTAGGGTACGGGTTAGGGTTAGGTTTAGGGTTAGGGTTAGGGTACGGGTTAGGGCACGGGTTAGGGTTAGTGTTAGGGTTAGGGTATGGGTTAGGGTTAGGGTTAGGTTTAGGGTTAGGTTTAGGGTGCGGTTTAGGGTTCGGGTTAGGGTTAGGATTAGGGTTAGGGTTAGGGTATGTGTTAGGGAACCGGTTAGGGTTAGGGTTAGGTTACGGGTTAGGGTTAGAGTTAGTGTTAGGGTTAGGGTACGGGGTAGGGTTAGGGTTAGGCTACGGGTGTGGGTTACGGTACGGGTTAGGGTTAGGGTTAGGGTACGGGTTAGGTTTAGGGTTAGGGTACGTGTTAGGGTTAGGGTTAGGGTTAGGGTTAGAGGTTAGGGTTAGGGTTAGGGTTAGGGTTAGGGTTAGGATTAGTGTACGGGTTAGGGTACGGGTTAGGGTTAGGGTTAGGTTTAGGGTACGGTTTAGTGTTAGTGTTAGGGTACGTTTTAGGGTTAGGGTATGGTTTAGGGTTAGGGTTTGCGTTAGGGTACGGGTTAGGGTTAGGGTACGGGTTAGGGTTAGGTTTAGGGCACGGGTTAGGTTTAGGGTTAGGGTACGGGTTAGGTTTAGGGTTAGGGTTAGGGTTAGGGTTATGGTTACGGTACGGGTTAGGGTTAGGGTTAGGGTAAGGGTTAGGTTTAGGATTAGGGTTAGGGTTAGTGTTAGGGTTAGGGTACGGGTTAGGGTTAGGGTTAGGGTAAGGTTTAGGGTTAGGTTACGGGTTAGGGTTAGGTTTAGGGTATGGGTTAGGGTTAGGGTTAGGGTTAGGGTTAGGATACGGGTTAGGGTTAGTGTTAGGGTACGGGTTAGGTTTAGGGACCGGGTTAGGGTTAGGGTATGGGTTAGGGTTAGGGTTAGGGTACGTGTTAGGGTTAGGGGTTAGTGTTAGGGTTAGGGTTAGGTTACGGGTTAGGGTTAGGGTACGGGTTAGAGTTAGGGTTAGGTGTTAGGGTTAGGGTTAGGTTTAGGGTTAGGTTTAGGATACGGATTAAGGTTAGGCTACGGGTTAGGGTTAGGGTCGCGTTTAGGGGTTAGTGTTAGGGTTAGGTTTAGGGTACGGGTTAGGGTGAGGGTACGGGTTAGGTTTAGGGTTCGGGTTAGGTTTAGGTTTAGGGTACCGGTTAGGGTTAGGGTTAGGTGTTAGGGTTAGGGTTATGGTTAGGGTTAGGTTACGGGTTAGGGTTAGGGTTAGGGTTAGGGTTAGGGTACGTGGTAGGGTTAGTGTTAGGGTACGGGTTAGGGTTAGGGTACGGGTTAGGGTTAGGGTTAGGGTACGGGTTAGGGTTAGGGTTAGGGTATGTGTTAGGGTTCGGGTTACGTTTAGTGTTAGGTTTAGCGTTAGGGTACGGGTTAGGTTTAGGGTTAGGGTTAGGGTTAGGGTTATGGTTAGCGTTAGGGTTAGGGTTAGGGTTAGGGTACGGGTTAGGTTTAGGGTTAGGGTTAGGGTTAGGGTTAGGGTACGGGTTAGGGTTAGGGTTAGGGTACGGGTTAGGGTTAGGGTTAGGGGTTAGGGTTAGTGTTAGGGTTAGGGTTAGGTTACGGGTTAGGGTTAGGGTTAGGGTTAGGGTTTGGGTACGTGGTAGGGTTAGGGTTAGGGTACGGGTTAGGGTTAGGGTACGGGTTAGGGTTAGGGTTAGGGTACGGGTTAGGGTTAGGGTTAGGGTACGTGTTAGGGTTAGGGTTAGGGTTAGGGTTAAGGGTTATGGTTAGGGTTAGGGTTAGGGTTAGTGTTAGGGTACGGGTTAGGGTACGGGTTAGGGTTATGGTTAGGGTTAGGGTTAGGGGTAGGGTACGGGTTAGGGTTAGGATTAGGGTACGATTTAGGGTTAGGGTACGATTTAGGGTTAGGTTTAGGTTTAGGGTACGGCTAGGGTTAGGGTACGGGTTAGGGTACGGGTTAGGTTTAGTGTTAGGGTTAGGGTTAGGGTTAGTGTTAGCGTACGGGTTAGGATTAGGGTACGGTTTAGGGTTAGGGTACGGTTTAGGGTTAGGTTTAGGTTTAGGGTACGGGTTAGGGTTAGGGTACGGGTTAGGTTACGGGTTAGGGTTAGGGTTAGGGTTAGGGTACGGGTTAGGGTTAGGGTACGGGTTAGGTTTAGGGTTAGGGTACGGGTTAGGGTTAGGGTTAGGGTACGGGTTAGGGTTAGGGTTAGGTTTAGGGTACGGGTTAGGGTTAGGTTTAGGGTTAGGGTACGGGTTAGGGTTAGGATTAGGGGTTAGGGTTAGGGTACGGGTTAGGGTTCGGTTTAGGGTTAGGGTACGGGTTAGGGTTAGGGTTAGGGTTAGGGTTAGTGTTAGGGTTAAGATCCGGGTTAGGGTTAGGGTTAATTTTAGGGTTAGGGTTAGGTTTAGGGTTTAGGGGTTAGGGTTAGAGTTAGGGTTAGGGTTAGGGTTAGGGTTAGGGTACGGGTTAGGGTTAGTGTTAGGGTTAGGGTTAGGGTTAGTGTACGGGTTAGGTTTAGGGTTAGGGTTAGGGTACGGGTTAGGGAACGGTTTAGGATTAGGATTAGGGTTAGTGTACGGGTTAGGGTACGGGTTAGGGTACGGGTTAGGGTACGGGTTGGGTTTAGGGTTAGGGTTAGGGTTAGGGTTTGGGTACGGGTTAGAGTTAGGGTTAGGGTTAGGGTTAGGTACGGGTTAGGGTACGGGTTAGAGTTAGGGTTAGGGTTAAGGTTAGGTACGGGTTAGGGTACGGGTTAGGGTTAGGGTTAGGGTTAGGGTTAGGCTTAGGGTATGGGTTAGGTTTAGGGCACGGGTTAGGGTTAGGGTTATTGTTAGGGTTAGCGTACGGGTTAGTGTTAGTGTTAAGGTTAGGGTTAGGGGTTACTGGTTGGTGTTAGGGTTAGGGTTAGTTAGGGTACGGGTTATGTTTAGGGTTAGGGTACGGGTTAGGGTTAGGGTTAGGGTCAGGGTTAGGGTACGGGGTAGGGTTAGGGTTAGGGTTAGGGTTAGGGGTTAGGGGTTAGGGTTAGGGTTAGGGTTAGTGTTAGGGTTAGGGTACGGGTTAGGGTTAGGGTTAGGGTTAGGTTACGGGTTAGGGTTAGGTTTAGGATTAGGGTACGCGTTAGGGTTAGGGTTAAGGGTTAGGGTTAGGTTACGGGTTAGGTTTAGGGTTAGGGTTAGGGTTAGGTTTAGGGTTAGGGTACGGGTTAGGGTTAGGGTTAGGTTTAGTGTTAGGGTTAAGGTACGGGTTAGGGTAAGGGTTAGGGTTAGGGTTAGGGTTAGGATTAGGGTTAGGGTTCGGTTTAGGTTTAGGGTAATTGTTAGTGTTAGGGTACGGGTTAGGGTATGGGTTAGGGTTAGGGTTAGGGTTAGGGTACGGGTTAGGGTTAGGGTTAGGGTACGGGTTAGGGTTAGGGTTAGGTTTAGGTTTAGGGTTAGGGTACGGGTTAGGTTACGAGTTAGGGTACGGGTTAGGGATAGGGTACGGGTTAGGGTTAGGGTTAGGGTTAGGGTTAGGGTTAGGGTGCGGTTTAGGGTTCGGGTTACGTTTAGGGTTAGGGTTAGGGTTAGGGTACGGGTTAGGTTTAGGGTTAGGGTTAGGGTTAGGGTTATGGTTAGCGTTAGGGTTAGGGTTAGGGTTAGGGTACGGGTTAGGTTTAGGGTTAGGGTTAGGGTTAGTGTTAGGGTTAGTGTACGGGTTATGGTTAATGTTAGGTTTAGGGTTAGGGTTAGTGTTAGGGTACGGGTTAGGGTTAGGGTTAGGGGTTAGGGTTAGGGTTAGGGTTAGGGTTAGGGTACCGGTTAGGTTTAGGGTTAGGGTTAGGGTCAGGATTAGGGGTCAGGGTTAGGGTACGGGTTAGGGTTAGGGTTAGGGTACGAGTTAGGGTTAGGGTACGGGTTAGGGTTAGGGATAGAGTTAGGGTTATGGTTAGGGTACGGGTAAGGTTTAGGGTTAGGGTTAGGGTTAGTGTACGGGTTAGGTTTAGGGTTAGGGTACGGGTTAGGTTTAGGGAACGGGTTAGGGTTAGGGTATGGGTTAGGGTTAGGGTTAGGGTACGTGTTAGGGTTAGGGTTAGGGGTTAGTGTTAGGTTTAGTGTTAGGGTACGGGTTAGGGTTAGGGTACGTGTTAGGGTTAGGTTTAGGGTTAGGGTTAGGTTACGGGTTAGGGTTAGGGTACAGTTTAGGGTTAGGATTAGGGGTTAGGGTTAGGGTTAGGTTTAGGGTTAGGGTTAGGGTACGGGTAAGGGTTAGGGTACGGGTTAGGGTTAGGGTCAGGGTTAGGGGTTAGTGTTTGGGTTAGGGTTAGGTTACGGGTTAGGGTTAGGGTACGTGTTAGGTTTAGGGTTCGGGTTAGGTTTAGGGTTAGGGTATGGGTTAGGGTTAGGGTTAGGGGTTAGGGTTAGGGTTAGGGTTAGGATTAGGGTACGGGTTAGGGTTAGGGTACGTGTTAGGTTTAGGGTTCGGGTTAGGTTTAGGGTTAGGGTACGGGTTAGTGTTAGGGTACGGGTTAGGGTACGGGTTAGGATTAGGGTTAGGGTTAGGCTTAGGGTTAGGCTTAGGGTGAGGGTTAGGGTACGGGTTAGGGTTAGGGTACGGGTTAGGGTTAGGGTTAGGGTTACGGTTAGGGTTAGGTTTAGGGTTAGGGTTAGGGTAGGGTTTAGGGTTCGGGTTAGGGTTAGGGTTAGGGTTAGGGTACGGTTTAGGGTTAGGGTTAGGTTTAGGGTTAGGTTACGGGTAAGGTTTAGGGTTAGGGTTAGGGTACGTGGTAGGGTTAGGTTTAGGGTACGGGTTAGGGTTAGTGTACGGGTTAGGGTTAGGTTTAGGGTACGGGTTAGGGTTAGTGTTAGGGTACGGGTTAGGGTTATGGTTAGGGTTAGGGTTAGGGGTAGGGTACTGGTTAGGGTTAGGGTTAGGGTACGGTTTAGGTTTAGGGTACGGTTTAGGGTTAGGTTTAGGTTTAGGGTACGGGTTAGGGTTAGGGTACGGGTTAGGGTACGGGTTAGGTTTAGGATTAGGGTTAGGGTTAGGGTTAGTGTTAGCGTATGGGTTAGGATTAGGTTACGGTTTAGGGATAGGGTACGGTTTAGGGTTAGGTTAGGGTTAGGGTTAGGGTTAGGGTTAGTGTATGGGTTAGGGTTAGGGTTAGTGTTAGGGTCAGGGATAGGGTTACGTTTAGGGTTAGGGTACGGGTTAGGGTTAGGGTTAGGGTTAGGGTTAGGGTACGGGTTAGGGTTAGGGTTAGGGTACGGGTTAGGGTACGGGTTAGGGTTAGGGTTAGGGTTAGGGTACGGGTTAGGGTTAGGGTTTGGGTACGGGTTAGGTTTAGGGTTAGGGTACGGGTTAGGGTTATGGTACGGGTTAGGGTTAGGGTTAGGGTTAGGGTGCGGTTTAGGGTTCGGGTTATGGTTAGGGTTAGGGTTAGCGTTAGGGTTAGGTTACGGGTTAGGGTTAGGGTTAGGGTTAGGGTTAGGGTTAAGGGTTAGGGTTAGGGTTAGGGTTAGGGTTAGGGTTAGGGTACGGGTTAGGGTACGGGTTAGGGTTATGGTTAGGGTTAGGGTTAGGTGTAGGGTACGGGTTAGGGTTAGGATTAGTGTACGGTTTAGGGTTAGGGTACGGTTTAGTGTTAGGTTTAGGTTTAGGGTACGGGTTAGGGTTAGGGTACGGGTTAGGGTTAGGCTTAGGGTTTGGGTTAGGGTTAGGCTTAGTGTTAGCGTACGGGTTAGGATTAGGGTACGGTTTAGTGTTAGGGTACGGTTTAGGGTTAGGTTTAGGTTTAGGGTACAGGTTAGGATTAGGGTACGGGTTAGGGTACGGGTTAGGGTTAGGGATAGGGTTAGGGTTAGTGTTAGCGTACGGGTTAGGGTTAGGGTACGGGTTAGGGTACGGGTTAGGGTTAGGTTTAGGGATAGGGTACGGGTTAGGGTTAGGGTACGGGTTAGGTTTAGGGTTAGGGTACGGGTTAGGGTTAGGATTAGGGTACGGGTTAGGGTTAGGGTTAGGGTTAGGGTACGGGTTAGGGTTAGGATTAGGGGTTAAGCTTAGGGTACGGGTTAGGGTTAGGTTTAGGGTTAGGGTACGGGTTAGGGTTAGGTTTAGGGTTAGTGTTAGGGTTAAGGTACGGGTTAGGGTTAGGTTTAAGGTTAGGGTTAGGGTTAGGTTTAGGGTTTAGGGGTTAGGGTTAGAGTTAGTGTTAGGGTTAGGGTTAGGGTTAGGGTACGGGTTAGGGTTAGTGTTAGGGTTAGGGTTAGGGTTAGGGTATGGGTTAGGTTTAGGGTTAGGGTTAGGGTTAGGGTATGGGTTAGGTTCCGGGTTAGGGTTAGGGTTAGGGTTAGTGTACGGGTTAGGGTACGTGTTAGGGTTAGGGTTAGGGTACGGGTTGGGGTTAGTGTTAGGGTTAGGGTTAGGGTTTGGGTACGGGTTAGGGTTAGGGTTAGGGTTAGGGTTAGGGTTAGGGTACGGGTTAGGGTACGGGTTAGGGTTAGGGTTAGGGTTAGGGTTAGGGTACGCTTTAGGGTTAGGGTTAGGGGTTAGGGTTAGGGTTAGGCTTAGGGTATGGGTTAGGGTTATGTTACGGGTTACGGTTAGGGTTAGGGTTAGGGTTAGCGTACGGGTTAGGGTTAGGGTTAGGGGTAGGGTTAGGGGTTAGGGGTTGGGGTTAGGGTTAGGGTTAGTGTTAGGGTACGGGTTATGGTTAGGGTTAGGGTACGGGTTAGGTTTAGGGTTAGGGTTAGGTTTAGGGTACGGGTTAGGGTTAGGATTAGGGTTAGGGTTAGGGTTAGGGGTTAGGTGTTAGGGTTAGGGTTAGGGTTAGTGTTAGGGTTAGGGTACGGGTTAGGGTACGGGTTAGGGTTAGGGTACGGGTTAGTGTTAGGGTAAGCGTTAGGGTTAGGGTTAGGGTACGGGTTAGGTTACGATTTAGGTTTAGGGTACGTGTTAGGGTTAGGGTACGGGTTAGGGTACGGGTTAGGGTTAGTGTAAGGGTTAGGGTTAGGGTTAGGGTACGGGTTACGGTTAGGTTGTGGGTTAGGTTTAGGGTACGGGTTAGGGTTAGGGTACGGGTTAGGGTTAGGTTTAGGGTTAGGGTATGGGTTAGGTTTATGGTACGGGTTAGGGTTAGGGTGAGGGTACGGGTTAGGGTTAGGATTAGGGTACGGGTTAGGGTTAGGGTAGGGTACGGGTTTGGGTTAGGGTTAGGGTTAAGGTACGGGTTAGGGTTAGGGTTAGGGGTTAGGGTTAGGGTTAGGGTACGGGTTAGGGTTAGGGTTAGGGTTAGGGTTAGGTTTAGGGTTAGGGTACGGGTTAGGATTAGGGTTAGTGTTAGGGTTAAGGTATAGGTTAGGGTTAGGGCTAGGATTAGGGTTAGATTTACGGTTAGGGTACGGGTTAGGTTTAGGGTAAATGTTAGTGTTAGGGTACGGGTTAGGTTATGGGTTAGGGTTAGGGTTAGGGTTAGGGTACGGGTTAGGGTTAGGGTTAGGGTACGGGTTAGGGTTAGGGTTAGGGTACGTGTTAGGGTTAGGGTTAGGGTTAGGGTTAAGTGTTAT
>JAVLSZ010000174.1:267500-295000 GCA_032313775.1 Urocyon cinereoargenteus
GGTTAGGGGTTAGGTGTTAGGGTTAGGGTTAGGGTTAGTGTTAGGGTTAGGGTACGGGTTAGGGTACGGGTTAGGGTTAGGGTACGGGTTAGTGTTAGGGTAAGCGTTAGGGTTAGGTTTAGGGTACGGGTTAGGTTACGATTTAGGTTTAGGGTACGTGTTAGGGGTAGGGTACGGGTTAGGGTACGGGTTAGGGTTAGTGTAAGGGTTAGGGTTAGGGTTAGGGTACGGTTTACGGTTAGGTTGTGGGTTAGGTTTAGGGTACGGGTTAGGGTTAGGGTACGGGTTAGGGTTAGGTTTAGGGTTAGGGTATGGGTTAGGTTTATGGTACGGGTTAGGGTTAGGGTGAGGGTACGGGTTAGGATTAGGGTACGGGTTAGGGTTAGGGTAGGGTACGGGTTTGGGTTAGGGTTAGGGTTAAGGTACGGGTTAGGGTTAGGGTTAGGGGTTAGGGTTAGGGTTAGGGTACGGGTTAGGGTTAGGGTTAGGGTTAGGGTTAGGTTTAGGGTTAGGGTACGGGTTAGGATTAGGGTTAGTGTTAGGGTTAAGGTATAGGTTAGGGTTAGGGCTAGGATTAGGGTTAGATTTACGGTTAGGGTACGGGTTAGGTTTAGGGTAAATGTTAGTGTTAGGGTACGGGTTAGGTTATGGGTTAGGGTTAGGGTTAGGGTTAGGGTACGGGTTAGGGTTAGGGTTAGGGTTAGGGTTAGGGTTAGGGTACGGGTTAGGGTTAGGGTTAGGGTTAGGGTTAGGGTTAGGATACGGGTTAGGTTACGGGTTAGGGTACGGGATAGGGTTAGGGTACGGGTTAGGGTTAGGGTTAGGGTTAGGGTTAGGGTTAGGGTGCGGTTTAGATTTCGGGTTACGTTTAGGGTTAGTGTTAGGGTTAGGGTACGGGTTAGGTTTAGGGTTAGGGTTAGGGTTAGGGTACGGGTTAGGGTTAGGTTTAGGGTACGTTTTAGGTTTAGGGTATGGTTTAGGGTTAGGTTTAGGGTTAGGGTACGGGTTAGGGTTAGGGTACAGGTTAGGGTTAGTGTTAGGGTACGGGTTAGGGTTAGGGTTAGGGTACGTGTTAGGGTTAGGTTTAGTGTTATTGTTAGGGTTAGGATTAGAGGTTAGGGTTAGGGATAGGCTTAGGGTTAGGATTAGGGTACGGGTTAGGGTACGGGTTAGGGTTAGGTTTAGGGTACGTGTTAGGGTTAGGTTTAGGGTACGTTTTAGGGTTAGCGTATGGTTTAGGGTTAGGGTTAGGGTTTGGGTACGGTTTAGGGTTAGGGTACGGGTTAGGGTTAGGGTTAGGGTACGGGTTAGGTTTAGTGTTAGTGTTAGGGTTAGGGTTAGGGTTAGGGTATGGGTTAGGTTTAGGGTTAGGGTTAGTGTTAGGGTACGGTTTAGGTTCCGGGGTAGGGTTAGGGTTAGGTTTAGTGTACGGGTTAGGGTACGTGTTAGGTTTAGTGTTAGGTTACGGGTTGGGGTTAGTGTTAGGGTGAGGGTTAGGGTTTGGGTACGGGTTAGGGTTAGGGTTAGGGTTAGGGTTAGGGTACGGTTTAGGGTACGGGTTAGGGTTAGGGTTAGGGTTAGGGTTAGGGTTAGGGTTAGGGTACGGGTTAGGGTTAGGGTTAGGGGTTAGGGTTAGGGCTAGGTTTAGGCTTAGGGTATGGGTTAGGGTTATGGTACGGTTTACGGTTAGGGTTAGGGTTAGGATTAGCGTACCGGTTAGGGTTAGGGTTAGGGGTAGGGTTAGGGGTTAGGGGTTGGGGTTAGGGTTAGGGTTAGTGTTAGGGTACGGGTTATGGTTAGGGTTAGGTTACGGGTTAGGTTTAGGGTTAGGGTTAGTGTTAGGGCACGGGTTAGGGTACGGGTTAGGGTTAGGGTTAGGGTTAGGTTTAGGGTTAGGGTTAGGGGTTAGGGGATAGGGTTAGGGTTAGGGTTAGTGTTAGGGTTAGGGTACGGTTTAGGGTACGGGTTAGGGTTAGGGTACGGGTTAGTGTTAGGGTAAGCATTAGGGTTACGGTTAGGGTACGGGTTAGGGTTAGGGTACGGGTTAGGGTACGGGTTAGGGTTAGTGTAAAGGTTAGGGTTAGGGTTAGGGTACGGTTTACGGTTAGGTTGTGGGTTAGGGTTAGGGTACGGGTTAGAGTCAGGGTACGGGTTAGGGTTAGGTTTAGGGTTAGGGTACGGGTTAGGGTATGGGTTAGGGTTAGGGTTAGGGTTAGGGTACGGGTTAGAGTTAGGGTACGGGTTAGGTTTAGGGTTAGGGTACGGGTTAGGGTTAGGGTTAGGGTTAGGGTTAGGGTTAGGGTACGGGTTAGGGTTAGGGTTAGGTTTAGGGTTAGGGTTAGGGTACGTGTTAGGTTACGGGTTAGGGTACGAGTTAGGGTTAGGGTACGGGTTAGGGTTAGGGTTAGGGTTAGGGTTAGGTTGCGGTTTAGGTTTCGGGTTACGTTTAGTGTTAGGGTTAGTGTTAGGGTACGGTTTAGGTTTAGGGTTAGGGTTAGGGTTAGGGTACGGGTTAGGGTTAGGGTTAGGGTTAGGGTTAGGGTTAGGGTACGGTTTAGTGATAGGGTAGGGTTTAGTATTAGGGTTAAGGTATGGGTTAGGGTTAGAGTTAGGGTTAGGGTTAGGGTTAGGGTTTAGGGGTTAGGGTTAGTGTTAGGGTTAGGGTTAGGGTTAGGGTACGGGTTAGGGTTAGTGTTAGGGTTAGGATTAGGGTTAGGGTACGGGTTAGGTTTAGTGTAAGAGTTTGGGTTAGGGTACGGGTTAGGGTACGGGTTATGGTTAGGGTTAGGGTTAGGGTACGGTTTAGGGTTAGGGTTAGGGTTAGGGTTAGGTTACGGGTTAGGGTTAGGGTTAGGGTTAGGGTTAGTGTACGTGGTAGGGTTAGGGTTAGGGTACGGGTTAGGTTTAGGGTTACGGTTAGGGGTAGGTTTAGGGATAGTGTTAGGGTACGGTTTAGGGTTCGGGTTAGGGTTAGGGTTAGGGTTAGGGTACGGTTTAGGGTTAGGGTTAGGGTTAGGGTTAGGTTACGGGTTAGGGTTAGGGTTAGGTTTAGGGTTAGGGTACGTGTTAGAGTTAGGGTTAGGGTACGGGTTAGGTTTAGGTTACGGGTTAGGGTTAGGGTTAGGGTATGGGTTAGGGTTAGGGTTAGGGTACGTGTTAGGTTTAGGGTTAGGGTTAGGGTTAGGGTTAGGTTTAGAGGTTAGGGTTAGGGATAGGCTTAGGGTTAGGATTAGGGTACGGGTTAGGGTACGGGTTAGGGTTAGGTTTAGGGTACGGGTTAGGGTTAGGTTTAGGGTACGTTTTAGGGTTAGGGTATGGTTTAGGTTTAGGGTTAGGGTTAGGGTACGGTTTAGGGTTAGGGTACGGGTTAGGGTTAGGGTTAGGGTACGGGTTAGGATTAGGGTACTGTTTAGCGTTAGGGTTAGGTTTAGGGTTAGGGTACGGGTTAGGGTTAGGGTTAGGGTACGGGTTAGGGTTAGGGTTAGGGTTAGGGTACGGGTTAGGGTTAGGGTTAGTGTACAGGTTAGGGTTAGGGTACGTGTTAGGTTTAGGGTTAGGGTTAGGGTTAGTGTTAGGGTTAGGGTACGGGTTAGGGTTAGGGTTAGGGTACGGGTTAGGGTTAGGATACGGGTTAGGGTTAGGGTTAGGGTTGAGGTTAGGGTTAGGGTTAGGGTTAAGTTACGGGTTATGGTTAGGGTTAGGTTTAGGGTTAGGGTTAGGGATAGGGTAGGTGATAGGGTTAGGGTTAGGGGTTAGGGATAGGGTTAGGGTTACGGTTAGGGTTAGGGTTAGGGTACGGGTTAGGGTTACTGTTAGGGTTAGGTTTAGGGTCAGGGTTAGGGGTTAGTGTTAGGGTTAGGGTTAGGGTACGGGTTAGGTTTAGGGTTAGGGTACGGGTTAGGGTTAGGGTTAGGGTACGGGTTAGGGTTAGGGTTAGGGTTAGGGTACGGGTTAGGGTACGGGTTAGGTTTAGGGTTAGGGTTAGGCTTAGGGTAAGGCTTAGGGTTAGGGTTAGGCTACGGTTTAGTGTTAGGGTACGGGTTTGGGTTAGCGTTACGGTTAGGGTTAGGTTTAGGGTTAGGGTTAGGGTACGGTTTAGGGTTCGGGTTAGGGTTAGGGTTAGGGTTAGGGTACGGTTTAGGGTTAGGGTTAGGTTACGGGTTAGGTTTAGGGTTAGGGTTAGGGTTAGGGTACGTGGTAGGGTTAGGGTTAGGGTACGGGTTAGGGTTAGGGTACGGGTTAGGGTTAGGGTACGTGTTAGGTTTAGGGTTCGGGTTAGGTTTAGGGTTAGGGTACGGGTTAGGGTTAGGGTTAGGGGTTAGGGTTAGGGTTAGGGTTAGGGTTAGGGTTACTGTACGGGTTAGGGTTAGGGTACGGGTTAGGGTACGTGTTATGTTTAGGGTTAGGTTTAGGCTTAGGGTTAGGCTTAGGGTGAGGGTTAGGGTACGGGTTAGGGTTAGGGTACGGGTTAGGGTTAGGGTTACGGTTAGGGTTAGGCTTAGGGATAGGTTTAGGGTAGGGTTTAGGGTTCGGTTTAGGGTTAAGGTTAGGGTTAGGGTACGGTTTAGGGTTAGGGTTAGGGTTAGGGTTAGGTTACGGGTTAGTGTTAGGGTTAGGATTAGGGTTAGGGTTAGGGTTAGGGTACGTGGTAGGGTTAGGGTTAGGGTACGGGTTAGGGTTAGGGTACGGGTTATGGTTAGGGTTAGGGTACGGGTTAGGGTTAGTGTACGGGTTAGGGTTAGGGTTAGGGTACGGGTTAGGGTTAGGGTTAGGGTTCGTGTTAGGTTTAGGGTTAGGGTTAGGGTTAGGGTTAGGGTTAAGGGTTAGGGTTAGGGTTAGGGTTAGCGTCCGGGTTAGGGTACGGGTTAGGGTTATGGTTAGGGTTAGGGTTAGGGTTAGGGTACGGTTTAGTGTTAGGTTTAGGGTTAGTATTAGGGTTAAGGTACGGGTTAGGGTTAGAGTTAGGGTTAGGGTTAGGGTTAGGGTTTAGGGGTTAGGGTTAGTGTTAGGGTTAGGGTTAGGGTTAGGATACGGGTTAGGGTTAGTGTTAGGGTTAGGATTAGGGTTAGGGTACGGGTTAGGTTTAGTGTAAGAGTTTGGGTTAGGGTACGGGTTAGGGTACGGGTTAGGGTTAGGGTTAGGGTTAGGGTACGGTTTAGGGTAAGGGTTATATTTAGGGTTAGGTTACGGGTTAGGGTTAGGGTTAGGGTTAGGGTTAGTGTACGTGGTAGGGTTAGGGTTAGGGTACGGGTTAGGTTTAGGGTTACGGTTAGGGGTAGGTTTAGGGATAGTGTTAGGGTACGGTTTAGGGTTCGGGTTAGGGTTAGGGTTAGGGTTAGGGTACGGTTTAGGGTTAGGGTTAGGGTTAGGGTTAGGTTACGGGTTAGGGTTAGGGTTAGGGTTACGGTTAGGGTACGTGTTAGAGTTAGGGTTAGGGTACGGGTTAGGTTTAGGTTACGGGTTAGGGTTAGGGTTAGGGTACGGGTTAGGGTTAGGGTTAGGGTACGTGTTAGGTTTAGGGTTAGGGTTAGGGTTAGGGTTAGGGTTAAGGGTTAGGGTTAGGGTTAGGGTTAGGGTTAGCGTTAGGGTACGGGTTAGGGTTATGGTTAGGTTTAGGGTTAGGGGTAGCGTACGGGTTAGGGTTAGGATTAGGGTACGGTTTAGGTTTAGGGTACGGTTTAGGGTTAGGTTTAGGTTTAGGTTACGGGTTAGGGTTAGGGTACGGGTTAGGGTACGGGTTAGGTTTAGGGTTAGGGTTAGGGTTAGGGTTAGGGTTAGGGTTAGTGTTAGCGTACAGGTTAGGATTAGGGTACGGTTTAGGGTTAGGGTACGGTTTAGGGTTAGGTTTAGGTTTAGGGTACGGTTTAGGTTTAGGGTACGGGTTAGGGTATGGGTTAGGGTTAGGGTTAGGGTTAGGGTACGGGTTAGGGTTAGGGTACGGGTTAGGTTTAGGGTTAGGGTACGGGTTAGGGTTAGGGTTAGGGTTAGGGTTAGGGGTTAGGGTTAGGGTTAGGGTTAGGGTTAGGGTACGGGTTAGGCTTAGTGTTAGGGTTAGGGTTAGGGTTAGGGTACGGGTTAGGTTTAGGGTCAGGGTTAGGGTTAGGGTACGGGTTAGGGTACGGTTTAGGGTTAGGGTTCGGGTTAGGGTACGGGTTAGGGTACGGGTTAGGGTACGGGTTGGGGTTAGGGTTAGGGTTAGGGTTTGGGTACGGGTTAGGGTTAGGGTTAGGGTTAGGTGTTAGGGGTTAGGGTTAGGGTTAGGGTTAGGGTACGGTTTAGGGTTAAGGTTAGGGTTAGTATTAGGGTTAAGTTACGGGTTAGGGTTAGCGTTAGGGTTAGGGTTAGGGTTAGGGTTAGGGTTTAGGGGTTAGGGTTAGTGTTAGGGTTAGGGTTAGGCTTAGGGTACGGTTTAGGGTTAGTGTTAGGGTTAGGATTAGGGTTAGGGTACGGGTTTGGTTTAGTGTAAGGGTTTGGGTTAGGGTACGGGTTAGGGTACGGGTTAGGTTTAAGGTTAGGGTTAGGGTACAGGTTAGGGTTAGATTTAGGGTTAGGGTTAGAGTACGGGTTAGTGTTAGGGTTAGGGTTAGGGTTAGGGTTAGGGTTAGGGTACGGGTTAGGGTTAGGTTTAGTGTTAGGGTTAGAGTACGGGTTAGGGTACTGGTTAGGATTAGGGTTAGGGTTAGGTTATGGGTTAGGGTTAGGGTTAGGTTTAGGGTTAGGGTTAGGGTGCGGTTTAGGGTTCGGTTTAGGGTTAGGGTTAGGGTTAGGGTTAGGGTTAGTGTTAGGTTACGGGTTAGGGTTAGGGTTAGGGTTAGGGTACGGAGTAGGGTTAGGGTTAGGGTACGGTTTAGGGTTAGGGTACGGGTTAGGGTTAGGGTTAGAGAACGTGTTAGGTTTAGGGTTAGGGTACGTGTTAGGGTTAGGTTTACGGTTAGAGGTTAGGGTTAGGGTTACGTTTAGGGTTAGGATTAGGGTACGGGTTAGGGTACGGGTTATGGTTAGGGTTAGGGTACGGGTTAGGGTTAGGGTACGTTTTAGGGTTAGGGTACTGTTTAGGGTTAGGGTTAGGGTTAGGGTACGGGTTAGGGTTAGGGTACGGGTTAGGGTTAGGTTTAGGGTACGGGTTAGGGTTAGGGTACTGTTTAGGGTTAGGGTTAGGCTTAGGGTTAGGGTATGGGTTAGGGTTAGGGTACGGTTTAGGGTTAGGGTTAGGGTTAGTGTTAGGGTTAGGGTACGGTTTAGGGTTAGGTTTAGGGTTAGGGTTAGAGTTAGGGTACTGGTTAGGTTTAGGTTTAGGGTAGGGGTTAGGTTTAGGGTTAGGGTTAGGGTTAGGGTTAGGGTACGGGTTATGGTTAGGGTTAGGTTTAGGGTTAGTGTTAGAGTTAGGGTACAGTTTAGGGTTAGGTTTAGGGGTTAGGGTTAGGGTTAGGGTTAGGGTACGGGTTAGGGTTAGGGTTAGGGTTAGGATTAGGGTCAGGGTTAGGGGTTAGGGTTAGGGTTAGGGTACGGGTTAGGGTTAGGGTTAGGGTACGGGTTAGGGTTAGGGTTAGTGTTAGGGTACGGGTTAGGGTTAGGGTTAGGTTTAGGGTTAGGGTTAGGGGTTATGGGTTAGGGTTAGTGTTAGGGTTTGGTGTTAGGGGTTAGGGTCGGGTTAGGGTTAGGGTTAGGGTTAGGGTTAAGGTACGGGTTAGGGTTAGGGTTAGGGTTAGGGTTAGGGTTAGGGTTAGGGTACGGTGTAGGGTTAGGGTTAGGCTACGGGTGTGGGTTACGGTACGGGTTAGGGTTAGGGTTAGGGTACGGGTTAGGTTTAGGTTTAGGGTACGTGTTAGGGTTAGGGTTAGGGTTAGGGTTAGGGTTAGAGGTTAGGGTTAGGGTTAGGGTTAGGGTTAGGGTTAGGATTAGTGTACGGGTTAGGGTACGGGTTAGGGTTAGGGTTAGGTTTAGGGTACGGTTTAGTGTTAGTGTTAGGGTACGTTTTAGGGTTAGGGTACGGTTTAGGGTTAGGGTTTGCGTTAGGGTACGGGTTAGGGTTAGGGTACGGTTTAGGGTTAGGTTTAGGGCACGGGTTAGGGTTAGGGTTAGGGTACGGGTTAGGTTTAGGGTTAGGGTTAGGTTTAGGGTTATGGTTACGGTACGGGTTAGGGTTAGGGTTAGGGTACGGGTTAGGTTTAGGGTTAGGGTTAGGGTAAGTGTTAGGGTTAGGGTACGGGTTAGGATTAGAGTTAGGGTAAGGTTTAGGGTTAGGGTACGGGTTAGGGTTAGGGTTAGGGTTAGGTGTTAGGGGTTAGGGTTAGGGTTAGGGTTAGGGTACGGTTTAGGGTTAAGGTTAGGGTTAGTATTAGGGTTAAGGTACGGGTTAGGGTTAGCGTTAGGGTTAGGGTTAGGGTTAGGGTTTAGGGGTTAGGGTTAGTGTTAGGGTTAGGGTTAGGCTTAGGGTACGGTTTAGGGTTAGTGTTAGGGTTAGGATTAGGGTTAGGGTACGGGTTTGGTTTAGTGTAAGGGTTTGGGTTAGGGTACGGGTTAGGGTACGGGTTAGGTTTAAGGTTAGGGTTAGGGTACAGGTTAGGGTTAGGGTTAGGGTTAGGGTTAGAGTACGGGTTAGTGTTAGGGTTAGGGTTAGGGTTAGGGTTAGGGTTAGGGTACGGGTTAGGGTTAGGTTTAGTGTTAGGGTTAGAGTACGGGTTAGGGTACTGGTTAGGATTAGGGTTAGGGTTAGGTTATGGGTTAGGGTTAGGGTTAGGTTTAGGGTTAGGGTTAGGGTGCGGTTTAGGGTTCGGTTTAGGGTTAGGGTTAGGGTTAGGGTTAGGGTTAGTGTTAGGTTACGGGTTAGGGTTAGGGTTAGGGTTAGGGTACGGAGTAGGGTTAGGGTTAGGGTACGGTTTAGGGTTAGGGTACGGGTTAGGGTTAGGGTTAGAGAACGTGTTAGGTTTAGGGTTAGGGTACGTGTTAGGGTTAGGTTTACGGTTAGAGGTTAGGGTTAGGGTTACGTTTAGGGTTAGGATTAGGGTACGGGTTAGGGTACGGGTTATGGTTAGGGTTAGGGTACGGGTTAGGGTTAGGGTACGTTTTAGGGTTAGGGTACTGTTTAGGGTTAGGGTTAGGGTTAGGGTACGGGTTAGGGTTAGGGTACGGGTTAGGGTTAGGTTTAGGGTACGGGTTAGGGTTAGGGTACTGTTTAGGGTTAGGGTTAGGCTTAGGGTTAGGGTATGGGTTAGGGTTAGGGTACGGTTTAGGGTTAGGGTTAGGGTTAGTGTTAGGGTTAGGGTACGGTTTAGGGTTAGGTTTAGGGTTAGGGTTAGAGTTAGGGTACTGGTTAGGTTTAGGTTTAGGGTAGGGGTTAGGTTTAGGGTTAGGGTTAGGGTTAGGGTTAGGGTACGGGTTATGGTTAGGGTTAGGTTTAGGGTTAGTGTTAGAGTTAGGGTACAGTTTAGGGTTAGGTTTAGGGGTTAGGGTTAGGGTTAGGGTTAGGGTACGGGTTAGGGTTAGGGTTAGGGTTAGGATTAGGGTCAGGGTTAGGGGTTAGGGTTAGGGTTAGGGTACGGGTTAGGGTTAGGGTTAGGGTACGGGTTAGGGTTAGGGTTAGTGTTAGGGTACGGGTTAGGGTTAGGGTTAGGTTTAGGGTTAGGGTTAGGGGTTATGGGTTAGGGTTAGTGTTAGGGTTTGGTGTTAGGGGTTAGGGTCGGGTTAGGGTTAGGGTTAGGGTTAGGGTTAAGGTACGGGTTAGGGTTAGGGTTAGGGTTAGGGTTAGGGTTAGGGTTAGGGTACGGTGTAGGGTTAGGGTTAGGCTACGGGTGTGGGTTACGGTACGGGTTAGGGTTAGGGTTAGGGTACGGGTTAGGTTTAGGTTTAGGGTACGTGTTAGGGTTAGGGTTAGGGTTAGGGTTAGGGTTAGAGGTTAGGGTTAGGGTTAGGGTTAGGGTTAGGGTTAGGATTAGTGTACGGGTTAGGGTACGGGTTAGGGTTAGGGTTAGGTTTAGGGTACGGTTTAGTGTTAGTGTTAGGGTACGTTTTAGGGTTAGGGTACGGTTTAGGGTTAGGGTTTGCGTTAGGGTACGGGTTAGGGTTAGGGTACGGTTTAGGGTTAGGTTTAGGGCACGGGTTAGGGTTAGGGTTAGGGTACGGGTTAGGTTTAGGGTTAGGGTTAGGTTTAGGGTTATGGTTACGGTACGGGTTAGGGTTAGGGTTAGGGTACGGGTTAGGTTTAGGGTTAGGGTTAGGGTTAGTGTTAGGGTTAGGGTACGGGTTAGGATTAGAGTTAGGGTAAGGTTTAGGGTTAGGGTACGGGTTAGGGTTAGGTTTAGGGTATGGGTTAGGGTTAGGGTTAGGGTTAGAGTTAGTGTACGGTTTAGGGTTAGGGTTAGGGTACGGGTTAGGTTTAGGGAACAGGTTAGGGTTAGGGTATGGTTAGGGTTAGGGTTAGGGTACGTGTTAGGGGTAGGTTTAGGGTTAGTGTTAGGGTTAGGGTTAGGGTACGGGTTAGGGTTAGGGTACGGGTTAGGGTACGGGTTAGGGTTAGGGTTAGGGTTAGGGTACGTGTTAGGGTTAGGGTACGGGTTAGGTTTAGGGTTAGGGTACGGGTTAGGGTTAGGTTTAGGGTACGGGTTAGGTTTAGGGTTAGGGTTAGGGTACGGGTTAGGGTTAGGGTTAGGGTTAGGGTACGGGTTAGGGTTAGGATTAGTGGTTAGGGTTAGGGTACGGGTTAGGGTTAGGTTTAGGGTTAGGGTACGGGTTAGGGTTAGGGTTAGTGTTAGTGTTAGGGTTAAGGTCCGGGTTAGGGTTAGGGTTAATTTTAAGGTTAGGGTTAGGTTTAGGGTTTAGGGTTAGGGTTAGAGTTAGGGTTAGGGTTAGGGTTAGGGTTAGGGTTAGGGTTAGGGTACGGGTTAGGGTTAGGGTTAGGGTTAGGGTTCGGGTTAGGTTTAGGGTTAGGTTTAGGGATAGGGTATGGGTTAGGGTACGGTTTAGGATTAGGGTTAGGGTTAGGGTAAAGGTTGGGTACGGGTTTGGGTACGGGTTAGGGTACGGGTTGGGTTTAGGGTTAGGGTTAGGGTTAGGTTTTGGGTACGCGTTAGGGTTAGGGTTAGGGTTAGGTACGGGTTAGGGTACGGGTTAGGGTTAGGGTTAGGGTTAGTGTTAGGTTTAGGGTACGGGTTAGGGTTAGGGTTAGTGGTTAGGGTTAGGGTTAGGGTTAGGCTTAGGGTATGGGTTAGGGTTAGGGTACGGGTTAGGGTTAGGGTTAGGGTTAAGGTAGCGTACGGGTTAGTGTAGTAGTGTTAGGGTTAGGGTTAGGGGTTAGGGGTTGGGGTTAGGGTTAGGTTTAGTTAGGGTACGGGTTATGTTTAGGGTTAGGGTACGGGTTAGGGTTAGGGTTAGGGTCAGGGTTATGGTACGGGGTAGGGTTAGGGTTAGGGTTAGGGTTAGGGGTTAGGGGATAGGGTTAGGGTTAGGGTTAGTGTTAGGGTTAGGGTACGGGTTAGGGTAAAGGTTAGGGTTAGGGTACGGGTTAGTGTTAGGGTTAGGGTTAGAGTTAGGGTTAGGGTACGGATTAGGTTACGAGTTACGGTTAGGGTACGGGTTAGGGTTAGGGTACGGGTTAGGGTACGGGTTAGGGTTAGAGTTAGGGTTAGGGTTAGGGTTAGGGTTAGGGTACGGTTTAGGGTTACCTTTTGGGTTAGGGTCAGGTTACGGGTTAGGGTTAGGGTACGGGTTAGGGTTAGGGTTAGGTTTAGGGTTAGGGTTAGGGGTTAGGGGTTAGGGTTAGTGTTAGGGTTAGGTGTTAGGTGTTAGGGTTAGGGTTACGGTTAGGGTTAGGGTTAAGGTACGGGTTAGGGTTAGGGTTAGGGTTAGGGTACGGGTTAGGGTTAGTGTTAGGGTTAGGATTAGTGTTAGGGTACGGGTTAGGTTTAGGGTAAGTGTTAGGGTTAGGGTACGGGTTAGGGTACGGGTTAGGTTTAGGGTAGGGTTAGGGTACGGGTTAGGGTTAGGTTTAGGTTTAGCGTTAGGCTACGGGTTAGGGTTAGGGTTATGGTTAGGGTTAGGGTACGGGTTAGGGTTAGGTTTAGGGTTAGGGTTAGGGTACGGGTTAGGGTACGGGTTAGGGTTAGTGTTAGGGTTAGGGTATGGGTTAGGGTTAGGGTTAGGTTTAGGGTTAGGGTTAGGGTGCGGTTTAGGGTTCGGGTTAGGGTTAGGGTTAGTGTTAGGGTATGGGTTAGGGTACCGGTTAGGGTTAGGGTTAGGTTACGGGTTAAGGTTAGGGTTAGGGTTAGGGTTAGGGTTAGGGTGCGGTGTAGGGTTAGGGTTAGGCTACGGGTGTGGGTTACGGTACGGGTTAGGGTTAGGGTTAGGGTACGGGTTAGGTTTAGGGTTAGGGTACGTGTTAGGGTTAGGGTTAGGGTTAGGTTTAGGGTTAGAGGTTAGGGTTAGGGTTAGGGTTAGGGTTATGGTTAGGATTAGTGTACGGGTTAGGGTACGGGTTAGGGTTAGGGTTAGGTTTAGGGTACGGTTTAGTGTTAGTGTTAGGGAACGTTTTAGGGTTAGGGTACGGTTTAGGGTTAGGGTTTGCGTTAGGCTACGGGTTAGGGTTAGGGTACGGGTTAGGGTTAGGTTTAGGGCACGGGTTAGGGTTAGGGTTAGGATACGGGTTAGGTTTAGGTTTAGGGTTAGGGTTAGGGTTAGTGTTAGGGTTAGGGTACAGGTTAGGGTTAGGGTTAGGGTAAGGTTTAGGGTTAGGGTACGGTTTAGGGTTAGGTTTAGGGTATGGGTTAGGGTTAGGGTTAGGGTTAGGGTTAGGGTACGGTTTAGGGTTAGGGTTAGGGTACGGGTTAGGTTTAGGGAACAGGTTAGGGTTAGGGTATGGGTTAGGGTTAGGGTTAGGGTACGGGTTAGGGTTAGGGTTAGGGGTTAGTGTTAGGGTTAGGTTTAGGGTACGGGTTAGGGTTAGGGTACGGGTTAGAGTTAGGGTTAGGGGTTAGGGTTAGGGTTAGGTTTTGGGTTAGGTTTATGGTACGGGTTAGGGTTAGGCTACGGGTTAGGGTTAGGGTCGGGGTTAGGGGTTAGTGTTAGGGTTAGGGTTAGGGTACGGGTTAGGGTGAGGGTACGGGTTAGGTTTAGGGTTCGGGTTAGGTTTAGGTTTAGGGTACGGGTTAGGGTTAGGGTTAGGGGTTAGGGTTAGGGTTAGGGTTAGGGTTAGGTTACGGGTTAGGGTTAGGGTTAGGGTTAGGGTTAGGGTTAGGGTACGTGGTAGGGTTAGGGTTAGGGTACGGTTTAGGGTTAGGGTACGGGTTAGGGTTAGGGTTAGGGTACGCGTTAGGGTTAGGGTTAGGGTACGTGTTAGCGTTAGGGTTAGGGTTAGGGTTAAGGGTTAGGGATAGGGTTAGGGTTAGGGTTAGGGTACGGGTTAGGGTACGGGTTAGGGTTATGGTTAGGGTTAGGGTTAGGGGTAGGTTACGGGATAGGGTTAGGATTAGGGTACGATTTAGGGTTAGGGTACGGTTTAGGGTTAGGTTTAGGTTTAGGGTACGGGTTAGGGTTAGGGTACGGGTTAGGGTACGGGTTAGGTTTAGGGTTAGGGTTAGGGTTAGGGTTAGTGTTAGCGTACGGTTTAGGATTAGGGTACGGTTTAGGGTTAGTGTACGGTTTAGGGTTAGGTTTAGGTTTAGGATACGGGTTATGGTTAGGGTACGGGTTAGGGTACGGGTTAGGGTTAGGGTTAGGGTTAGGGTACGTGTTAGGGTTAGGGTACGGGTTAGGTTTAGGGTTAGGGTACGGGTTAGGTTTAGGTTTAGGGTACGGGTTAGGTTTAGGGTTAGGGTTAGGGTACGGGTTAGGGTTAGGGTTAGGGTTAGGGTACGGGTTAGGTTTAGGATTAGTGGTTAGGGTTAGGGTACGGGTTAGGGTTAGGTTTAGGGTGAGGGTACGGGTTAGGGTTAGGGTTAGTGTTAGTGTTAGGGTTAAGGTCCGGGTTAGGGTTAGGGTTAATTTTAAGGTTAGGGTTAGGTTTAGGGTTTAGGGGTTAGGGTTAGAGTTAGGGTTAGGGTTAGGGTTAGGGTTAGGGTACGGGTTAGGGTTAGGGTTAGGGTTAGGGTTAGGGTTCGGGTTAGGTTTAGGGTTATGTTTAGGGTTAGGGTACGGGTTAGGGTACGGTTTAGGATTAGGGTTAGGGTTAGGGTACAGGTTGGGGTACGGGTTTGGGTACGGGTTATGGTACGGGTTGGGTTTAGGGTTAGGGTTAGGGTTAGGGTTTGGGTACGCGTTAGGGTTAGGGTTAGGGTTAGGTACGGGTTAGGGTACGGGTTAGGGTTAGGGTTAGGGTTAGTGTTAGGTTTAGGGTACGGGTTAGGGTTAGGTTTAGTGGTTAGGGTTAGGGTTAGTGTTAGGCTTAGGGTATGGGTTAGGGTTAGGGTACGGGTTAGGGTTAGGGTTAGGGTTAGGGTTAGCGTACGGGTTAGTGTTAGTGTTAGGGTTAGGGTTAGGGGTTAGGGGTTGGGGTTAGGGTTAGGGTTAGTTAGGGTACGGGTTATGTTTAGGGTTAGGGTACAGGTTAGGGTTAGGGTTAGGGTCAGTGTTAGGGTACGGGGTAGGGTTAGGGTTAGGGTTAGGGTTAGGGGTTAGGGGTTAGGGTTAGGGTTAGGGTTAGTGTTAGGGTTAGGGTACGGGTTAGGGTAAAGGTTAGGGTTAGGGTACGGGTTAGTGTTAGGGTTAGGGTTAGAGTTAGGGTTAGGGTACGGATTAGGTTACGAGTTACGGTTAGGGTACGGGTTAGGGTTTGGGTACGGGTTTGGGTACGGGTTAGGGTTAGGGTTAGGGTTAGGGTACGGTTTAGGGTTAGCTTTTGGGTTAGGGTCAGGTTACGGGTTAGGGTTAGGGTACGGGTTAGGGTTAGGTTTAGGGTTAGGGTGCGGTTTAGGGTTAGGGTACGGGTTAGGGTTAGGTTGAGGGTACGGGTTAGGGTTAGGATAAGGGTACAGGTTAGGGTTAGAGTTAGGGTACGGGTTAGGGTTAGGTTTAGGATTAGGGTACGGGTTAGGGTTAGGGTTAACTGTTAGGGTTAGGGTACGGGTTAGGTTTAGGGTTAGGGTTAGGGTTAGGGTTAGGTTTAGGGTTACGGTACGGGTTAGGGTTAGGGTTAGGGTTAGGATTAGGTTCAGGATTAGGGGTTAGGGTTAGGGTTAGGGTTAGGGTACGGGTTAGGGTTAGGGTTAGGGTACGGGTTAGGGTTAGGGTTAGGGTTAGGGTACGGGTTAGGGTTAGGGTTAGGTTTAGGGTTAGGGTTAGGGGTTAGGGGTTAGGGTTAGTGTTAGGGTTAGGTGTTAGGTGTTAGGGTTAGGGTTACGGTTAGGGTTAGGGTTAAGGTACGGGTTAGGGTTAGGGTTAGGGTTAGGGTACGGGTTAGGGTTAGTGTTAGGGTTAGGATTAGTGTTAGGGTACGGGTTAGGTTTAGGGTAAGTGTTAGGGTTAGGGTACGGGTTAGGGTACGGGTTAGGGCTAGGGTTAGGATTAGGGTACGGGTTAGGGTTAGGTTTAGGTTTAGCGTTAGGGTACGGGTTAGGGTTAGGGTTATGGTTAGGGTTAGGGTACGGGTTAGGGTTAGGCTTAGGTTTAGCGTTAGGGTACGGGTTAGGGTTAGTGTTAGGGTTAGGGTATGGGTTAGGGTTAGGGTTAGGTTTAGGGTTAGGGTTAGGGTGCGGTTTAGGGTTCGGGTTAGGGTTAGGGTTAGTGTTAGGGTATGGGTTAGGGTACCGGTTAGGGTTAGGGTTAGGTTACGGGTTAAGGTTAGGGTTAGGGTTAGGGTTAGGGTTAGGGTGCGGTGTAGGGTTAGGGTTAGGCTACGGGTGTGGGTTACGGTACGGGTTAGGGTTAGGGTTAGGGTACGGGTTAGGTTTAGGGTTAGGGTACGTGTTAGGGTTAGGGTTAGGGTTAGGGTTAGGGTTAGAGGTTAGGGTTAGGGTTAGGGTTAGGGTTAGGGTTAGGGCTAGGGTTAGGATTAGTGTACGGGTTAGGGTACGGGTTAGGGTTAGGTTTAGGTTTAGGATACGGGTTAGGGTTAGGGTACGGGTTAGGGTACGGGTTAGGGTTAGGGTTATGGTTAGGGTACGTGTTAGGGTTAGGGTACGGGTTAGGTTTAGGGTTAGGGTACGGGTTAGGGTTAGGTTTAGGGTACGGGTTAGGTTTAGGGTTAGGGTTAGGGTACGGGTTAGGGTTAGGGTTAGGGTTAGGGTACGGGTTAGGGTTAGGATTAGTGGTTAGGGTTAGGGTACGGGTTAGGGTTAGGTTTAGGGTTAGGGTACGGGTTAGGGTTAGGGTTAGTGTTAGTGTTAGGGTTAAGGTCCGGGTTAGGGTTAGGGTTAATTTTAAGGTTAGGGTTAGGTTTCGGGTTTAGGGGTTAAAGTTAGAGTTAGGGTTAGGGTTAGGGTTAGGGTTAGGGTTAGGGTTAGGGTTAGGGTACGGGTTAGGGTTAGGGTTAGGGTTAGGGTTCGGGTTAGGTTTAGGGTTAGGTTTAGGGATAGGGTATGGGTTAGGGTACGGTTTAGGATTAGGGTTAGGGTTAGGGTAAAGGTTGGGGTACGGGTTTGGGTACGGGTTAGGGTACGGGTTGGGTTTAGGGTTAGGGTTAGGGTTAGGGTTTGGGTACGCGTTAGGGTTAGGGTTAGGTTTAGGTACGGGTTAGGGTACGGGTTCGGGTTAGGGTTAGGGTTAGTGTTAGGTTTAGGGTACGGGTTAGGGTTAGGGATAGTGGTTAGGGTTAGGGTTAGGGTTAGGCTTAGGGTATGGGTTAGGGTTAGGGTACGGGTTAGGGTTAGGGTTAGGGTTAGGGTAGCGTACGGGTTAGTGTTAGTGTTAGGGTTAGGGTTAGGGGTTAGGGGTTGGGGTTAGGGTTAGGTTTAGTTAGGGTACGGGTTATGTTTAGGGTTAGGGTACGGGTTAGGGTTAGGGTTAGGGTCAGGGTTATGGTACGGGGTAGGGTTAGGGTTAGGGTTAGGGTTAGGGGTTAGGGGATAGGGTTAGGGTTAGGGTTAGTGTTAGGGTTAGGGTACGGGTTAGGGTAAAGGTTAGGGTTAGGGTACGGGTTAGTGTTAGGGTTAGGGTTAGAGTTAGGGTTAGGGTACGGATTAGGTTACGAGTTACGGTTAGGGTACGGGTTAGGGTTAGGGTACGGGTTAGGGTACGGGTTAGGGTTAGGGTTAGGGTTAGGGTTAGGGTTAGGGTACGGTTTAGGGTACCTTTTGGGTTAGGGTCAGGTTACGGGTTAGGGTTAGGGTACGGGTTAGGGTTAGGGTTAGGTTTAGGGTTAGGGTTAGGGGTTAGGGGTTAGGGTTAGTGTTAGGGTTAGGTGTTAGGTGTTAGGGTTAGTGTTACGGTTAGGGTTAGGGTTAAGGTACGGGTTAGGGTTAGGGTTAGGGTTAGGGTACGGGTTAGGGTTAGTGTTAGGGTTAGGATTAGTGTTAGGGTACGGGTTAGGTTTAGGGTAAGTGTTAGGGTTAGGGTACGGGTTAGGGTACGGGTTAGGGTTAGGGTAGGGTTAGGGTACGGGTTAGGGTTAGGTTTAGGTTTAGCGTTAGGCTACGGGTTAGGGTTAGGGTTATGGTAGGTTAGGGTTAGGGTACGGGTTAGGGTTAGGTTTAGGGTTAGGGTTAGGGTACGGGTTAGGGTACGGGTTAGGGTTAGTGTTAGGGTTAGGGTATGGGTTAGGGTTAGGGTTAGGTTTAGGGTTAGGGTTAGGGTGCGGTTTAGGGTTCGGGTTAGGGTTAGGGTTAGTGTTAGGGTATGGGTTAGGGTACCGGTTAGGGTTAGGGTTAGGTTACGGGTTAAGGTTAGGGTTAGGGTTAGGGTTAGGGTTAGGGTGCGGTGTAGGGTTAGGGTTAGGCTACGGGTGTGGGTTACGGTACGGGTTAGGGTTAGGGTTAGGGTACGGGTTAGGTTTAGGGTTAGGGTACGTGTTAGGGTTAGGGTTAGGGTTAGGGTTAGGGTTAGAGGTTAGGGTTAGTGTTAGGGTTAGGGTTATGGTTAGGATTAGTGTACGGGTTAGGGTACGGGTTAGGGTTAGGGTTAGGTTTAGGGTACGGTTTAGTGTTAGTGTTAGGGAACGTTTTAGGGTTAGGGTACGGTTTAGGGTTAGGGTTTGCGTTAGGCTACGGGTTAGGGTTAGGGTACGGGTTAGGGTTAGGTTTAGGGCACGGGTTAGGGTTAGGGTTAGGATACGGGTTAGGTTTAGGTTTAGGGTTAGGGTTAGGGTTAGTGTTAGGGTTAGGGTACAGGTTAGGGTTAGGGTTAGGGTAAGGTTTAGGGTTAGGGTACGGGTTAGGGTTAGGTTTAGGGTATGGGTTAGGGTTAGGGTTAGGGTTAGGGTTAGGGTACGGTTTAGGGTTAGGGTTAGGGTACGGGTTAGGTTTAGGGAACAGGTTAGGGTTAGGGTATGGGTTAGGGTTAGGGTTAGGGTACGGGTTAGGGTTAGGGTTAGGGGTTAGTGTTAGGGTTAGGTTTAGGGTACGGGTTAGGGTTAGGGTACGGGTTAGAGTTAGGGTTAGGGGTTAGGGTTAGGGTTAGGTTTTGGGTTAGGTTTAGGGTACGGGTTAGGGTTAGGCTACGGGTTAGGGTTAGGGTCGGGGTTAGGGTTTAGTGTTAGGGTTAGGGTTAGGGTACGGGTTAGGGTGAGGGTACGGGTTAGGTTTAGGGTTCGGGTTAGGTTTAGGTTTAGGGTACGGGTTAGGGTTAGGGTTAGGGGTTAGGGTTAGGGTTAGGGTTAGGGTTAGGTTACGGGTTAGGGTTAGGGTTAGGGTTAGGGTTAGGGTTAGGGTACGTGTAGGGTTAGGGTTAGGGTAGGTTTAGGGTTAGGGTACGGGTTAGGGTTAGGGTTAGGGTACGCGTTAGGGTTAGGGGTTAGGGTACGTGTTAGGGTTAGGGTTAGGGTTAGGGTTAAGGGTTAGGGATAGGGTTAGGGTTAGGGTTAGGGTACGGGTTAGGGTAAGGGTTAGGGTTATGGTTAGGGTTAGGGTTAGGGGTAGGTTACGGTATAGGGTTAGGATTAGGGTACGATTTAGGGTTAGGGTACGGTTTAGGGTTAGGTTTAGGTTTAGGGTACGGGTTAGGGTTAGGGTACGGGTTAGGGTACGGGTTAGGTTTAGGGTTAGGGTTAGGGTTAGGGTTAGTGTTAGCGTACGGTTTAGGATTAGGGTACGGTTTAGGGTTAGTGTACGGTTTAGGGTTAGGTTTAGGTTTAGGATACGGGTTATGGTTAGGGTACGGGTTAGGGTACGGGTTAGGGTTAGGGTTAGGGTTAGGGTACGTGTTAGGGTTAGGGTACGGGTTAGGTTTAGGGTTAGGGTACGGGTTAGGTTTAGGTTTAGGGTACGGGTTAGGTTTAGGGTTAGGGTTAGGGTACGGGTTAGGGTTAGGGTTAGGGTTAGGGTACGGGTTAGGGTTAGGATTAGTGGTTAGGGTTAGGGTACGGGTTAGGGTTAGGTTTAGGGTGAGGGTACGGGTTAGGGTTAGGGTTAGTGTTAGTGTTAGGGTTAAGGTCCGGGTTAGGGTTCGGGTTAATTTTAAGGTTAGGGTTAGGTTTAGGGTTTAGGGGTTAGGGTTAGAGTTAGGGTTAGGGTTAGGGTTAGGGTTAGGGTACGGGTTAGGGTTAGGGTTAGGGTTAGGGTTAGGGTTCGGGTTAGGTTTAGGGTTATGTTTAGGGTTAGGGTACGGATTAGGGTACGGTTTAGGATTAGGGTTAGGGTTAGGGTACAGGTTGGGGTACGGGTTTGGGTACGGGTTATGGTACGGGTTGGGTTTAGGGTTAGGGTTAGGGTTAGGGTTTGGGTACGCGTTAGGGTTAGGGTTAGGGTTAGGTACGGGTTAGGGTACGGGTTAGGGTTAGGGTTAGGGTTAGTGTTAGGTTTAGGGTACGGGTTAGGGTTAGGTTTAGTGGTTAGGGTTAGGGTTAGTGTTAGGCTTAGGGTATGGGTTAGGGTTAGGGTACGGGTTAGGGTTAGGGTTAGGGTTAGGGTTAGCGTACGGGTTAGTGTTAGTGTTAGGGTTAGGGTTAGGGGTTAGGGGTTGGGGTTAGGGTTAGGGTTAGTTAGGGTACCGGTTATGTTTAGGGTTAGGGTACAGGTTAGGGTTAGGGTTAGGGTCAGTGTTAGGGTACGGGGTAGGGTTAGGGTTAGGGTTAGGGTTAGGGGTTAGGGGTTAGGGTTAGGGTTAGGGTTAGTGTTAGGGTTAGGGTACGGGTTAGGGTAAAGGTTAGGGTTAGGGTACGGGTTAGTGTTAGGGTTAGGGTTAGAGTTAGGGTTAGGGTACGGATTAGGTTACGAGTTACGGTTAGGGTACGGGTTAGGGTTTGGGTACGGGTTTGGGTACGGGTTAGGGTTAGGGTTAGGGTTAGGGTACGGTTTAGGGTTAGCTTTTGGGTTAGGGTCAGGTTACGGGTTAGGGTTAGGGTACGGGTTAGGGTTAGGTTTAGGGTTAGGGTGCGGTTTAGGGTTAGGGTACGGGTTAGGGTTAGGTTGAGGGTACGGGTTAGGGTTAGGATAAGGGTACAGGTTAGGGTTAGGGTTAGGGTACGGGTTAGGGTTAGGTTTAGGATTAGGGTACGGGTTAGGGTTAGGGTTAACTGTTAGGGTTAGGGTACGGGTTAGGTTTAGGGTTAGGGTTAGGGTTAGGGTTAGGTTTAGGGTTACGGTACGGGTTAGGGTTAGGGTTAGGGTTAGGATTAGGTTCAGGATTAGGGGTTAGGGTTAGGGTTAGGGTTAGGGTACGGGTTAGGGTTAGGGTTAGGGTACGGGTTAGGGTTAGGGTTAGGGTTAGGGTACGGGTTAGGGTTAGGGTTAGGTTTAGGGTTAGGGTTAGGGGTTAGGGGTTAGGGTTAGTGTTAGGGTTAGGTGTTAGGTGTTAGGGTTAGGGTTACGGTTAGGGTTAGGGTTAAGGTACGGGTTAGGGTTAGGGTTAGGGTTAGGGTACGGGTTAGGGTTAGTGTTAGGGTTAGGATTAGTGTTAGGGTACGGGTTAGGTTTAGGGTAAGTGTTAGGGTTAGGGTACGGGTTAGGGTACGGGTTAGGGCTAGGGTTAGGGTTAGGGTACGGGTTAGGGTTAGGTTTAGGTTTAGCGTTAGGGTACGGGTTAGGGTTAGGGTTATGGTTAGGGTTAGGGTACGGGTTAGGGTTAGGCTTAGGTTTAGCGTTAGGGTACGGGTTAGGGTTAGTGTTAGGGTTAGGGTATGGGTTAGGGTTAGGGTTAGGTTTAGGGTTAGGGTTAGGGTGCGGTATAGGGTTCGGTTTAGGGTTAGGGTTAGTGTTAGGGTATGGGTTAGGGTACCGGTTAGGGTTAGGGTTAGGTTACGGGTTAAGGTTAGGGTTAGGGTTAGGGTTAGGGTTAGGGTGCGGTGTAGGGTTAGGGTTAGGCTACGGGTGTGGGTTACGGTACGGGTTAGGGTTAGGGTTAGGGTACGGGTTAGGTTTAGGGTTAGGGTACGTGTTAGGGTTAGGGTTAGGGTTAGGGTTAGGGTTAGAGGTTAGGGTTAGGGTTAGGGTTAGGGTTAGGGTTAGGGCTAGGGTTAGGATTAGTGTACGGGTTAGGGTACGGGTTAGGGTTAGGGTTAGGTTTAGGGTACGGTTTAGTGTTAGTGTTAGGGAACGTTTTAGGGTTAGGGTACGGTTTAGGGTTAGGGTTAGGGTTAGGGTACGGGTTAGGGTTAGGGTACGGGTTAGGGTTAGGTTTAGGGCACGGGTTAGGGTTAGGGTTAGGGTACGGGTTAGGTTTAGGTTTAGGTTTAGGGTTAGGGTTAGTGTTAGGGTTAGGGTACGGGTTAGGGTTAGGGTTAGGGTAAGGTTTAGGGTTAGGGTACGGGTTAGGGTTAGGTTTAGGGTATGGGTTAGGGTTAGGGTTAGGGTTGGGATTAGGGTACGGTTTAGGGTTAGGGTTAGGGTACGGGTTAGGTTTAGGGAACAGGTTAGGGTTAGGGTATGGGTTAGGGTTAGGGTTAGGGTACGGGTTAGGGTTAGGGTTAGGGGTTAGTGTTAGGGTTAGGTTTAGGGTACGGGTTAGGGTTAGGGTACGGGTTAGAGTTAGGGTTAGTGGTTAGGGTTAGGGTTAGGTTTTGGGTTAGGTTTAGGGTACGGGTTAGGGTTAGGCTACGGGTTAGGGTTAGGGTCGGGGTTAGGGGTTAGTGTTAGGGTTAGGGTTAGGGTACGGGTTAGGGTGAGGGTACGGGTTAGGTTTAGGGTTCGGGTTAGGTTTAGGTTTAGGGTACGGGTTAGGGTTAGGGTTAGGGGTTAGGGTTAGGGTTAGGGTTAGGGTTAGGTTACGGGTTAGGGTTAGGTTTAGGGTTAGGGTTAGGGTACGTGGTAGGGTTAGGGTTAGGGTACGGGTTAGGGTTAGGGTACGGGTTAGGGTTAGGGTTAGGGTACGCGTTAGGGTTAGGGTTAGGGTACGTGTTAGGGTTAGGGTTAGGGTTAGGGTTAAGGGTTAGGGTTAGGGTTAGGGTTAGGGTTAGGGTACGGGTTATGGTACGGGTTAGGGTTATGGTTAGTGTTAGGGTTAGGGGTAGGTTACGGGATAGGGTTAGGATTAGGGTACGATTTAGGGTTAGGGTACGGTTTAGGGTTAGGTTTAGGTTTAGGGTACGGGTTAGGGTTAGCGTACGGGTTAGGGTACGGGTTAGGTTTAGGGCTAGGTTTAGGGTTAGGGTTAGTGTTAGCGTACGGTTTAGGATTAGGGTACGGTTTAGGGTTAGTGTACGGTTTAGGGTTAGGTTTAGGTTTAGGATACGGGTTAGGGTTAGGGTACGGTTTAGGGTACGGGTTAGGGTTAGGTTAGGGTTAGGGTACGTGTTAGGGTTAGGGTACGGGTTAGGTTTAGGGTTAGGGTACGGGTTAGGGTTAGGTTTAGGGTACGGGTTAGGTTTAGGGTTAGGGTTAGGGTACGGGTTAGGGTTAGGGTTAGGGTTAGGTTACGGGTTAGGGTTAGGATTAGTGGTTAGGGTTAGGGTACGGGTTAGGGTTAGGTTTAGGGTTAGGGTACGGGTTAGGGTTAGGGTTAGTGTTAGTGTTAGGGTTAAGGTCCGGGTTAGGGTTAGGGTTAATTTTAAGGTTAGGGTTAGGTTTAGGGTTTAGGGGTTAGGGTTAGAGTTAGGGTTAGGGTTAGGGTTAGGGTTAGGGTACGGGTTAGCGTTAGGGTTAGGGTTAGGGTTAGGGTTAGGGTTCGGGTTAGGTTTAGGGTTAGGTTTAGGGTTAGGGTACGGGTTAGGGTACCGTTTAGGATTAGAGTTAGGGTTAGGGTACAGGTTGGGGTACGGGTTAGGGTACGAGTTAGGGTACGGGTTGGGTTTAGGGTTAGGGTTAGGGTTAGGATTTGGGTACGGGTTAGGGTTAGGGTTAGGGTTAGGGTTAGGTACGGGTTAGGGTACGGGTTAGGGTTAGGGTTAGGGTTAGTGTTAGGTTTAGGGTACGGGTTTGGGTTAGGGTTAATGGTTAGGGTTAGGGTTAGGGTTAGGCTTAGGGTATGGGTTAGGGTTAGGGTACGGGTTAGGGTTAGGGTTAGGGTTAGGGTTAGCGTGTTAGTGTTAGTGTTAGGGTTAGGGTTAGGGGTTAGGGGTTGGGGTTAGGGTTAGGGTTAGTTAGGGTACGGGTTATGTTTAGGGTTAGGGTACGGGTTAGGGTTAGGGTTAGGGTCAGGGTTAGGGTTAGGGTTAGGGTTAGGGTACGGGTTAGGGTTAGGTTTCGGGTTAGGGTTAGGGTACGGGTTAGATTTAGGGTTAGGATGAGGTTTAGGGTACGAGTTAGGTTTAGGGTTAGGGTTAGGGTTAGGGTACGGTTTAGGGTTCGGGCTAGGGTACGGGTTAGGGTTAGGGTTAGGGTTAGGGTACAGGTAGGGTTAGGGTTAGGGTTAGGGTACGGGTTAGGGTTAGGGTTACGGTTAGGGTACGGGTTAGGGATAGGGTTAGGTTTAGGGTACGGTTTAGGGTTAGGGTACGGGTTAGGGTTAGGGTTAGTGTGAGGGTTAAAGTACGGGTTAGGGTTAGTGTTAGAGTTAGGGTTAGAGTTAGGGGTTAGGGGTTAGGGTTAGGGTTAGGGTTAGGGTTAGGGTACGGGTTAGGGTACGAGTTAGTGTTAGGGGTAGGGTTAGGGTATGGGTTAGGGTTAGGGTTAGGGGTAGGGGTAGGGTTAGGGTAAGGGTTAGGTTTAGGGTTAGGGTAAGGGTTAGGGAACGGGTTAGGGTTATGGTTATGGTTAGGGTTAGGTTTAGTGTACGGGTTAGGGTTAGGGTTAGGGTTAGGATTAGGGTTAGGGTACGGGTTAGGGTACGGGTTAGGGTTAGGGTACGGGTGAGGGTACGGTTTAGGGTACAGGTTAGGGTTATGGTTAGGGTTAGGGTACGGTTAGTGTTAGGGTTAGGGTTAGGTTTAGGGTTAGCGTACGGGTTAGGGTTAGGCTTAGGGTTAGGGTACGGGTTAGGGTTAGGGTACGGGTTAGGGTTAGGGTACGGGTTAGGGTAAGGGTTAGGGTTAGGGTTAGGTTAAGGGTTAGGTTTAGGGTACGGGTTAGGGTTAGGGTTCGGGTTAGGGTACGGGTTAGGATTAGGCTACGGGGTAGGGTACGGGTTAGGGTTAGGGTTAGGGTTAGGGTACGGATTAGGTTTATGGTACGGGTTAGGGTTTGGGTTAGGGTACGGGTTAGGGTTAGGGTTAAGGTACGGGTTAGGGTTAGGGTTAGGTTTAGGGTACGGGTTAGGGTTAGGGTTAGGTTTAGGTACGGTTTAGGGTTAGGGTTAGGGGTTAGGGTTAGTGTACGGGTTAGGGTTAGGGTTAGGGTTAGGGTTATTGGTATGGTACGGGTTAGGGTTAGGGTTAGGGTTAGGGTTAGGGTTAGGTTTAGGGGTTAGGGGTTAGTGTTAGGTTAAGGGTTAGGGTTAGGTTTAGGGTACGGTTTAGGGTATGTGTTAGTGTTAGGGTTAGGTTTAGGGTTAGGGTAAGGGTTAGAGTTAGGGTTAGGGTTAGGGTTGGGGTTAGGGTTAGGGTACGGGTTAGGGTTACGGTTAGGGTTAGGGTAAGGGTTAGGGTACGGGTTAGGGTTAGGGTTACGGTTAGGTTTAGTGTACGGGTTAGGGTTAGGGTTAGGGTAAGGGTTAAGGTTAGGGTACGGGTTAGGGTACGGATTAGGGTTAGGTTACGGGTTAGGGTTAGGGTTAGGGTTAGGGTTAGGGTTAGGGTACGGGTTAGGGTTAGTGTACGGGTTAGGGTTAGGGTATGGGTTAGGTTTAGGTTTAGGGTTAGGGTACGGGTTAGGGTTAGGGTAAGGGTTAGGGTTAGGGTTAGGGTTAGGTTTAGGGTACGGATTAGGGTTAGGGTACGGGCTAGGGTTCGGTTTAGGTTACGGGTTAGGGTTAGGGTTAGGGGTTAGGGTTAGGGTTAGGGTTCGGGTACGGGTTAGGGTTAGGGTACGGGTTAGGGTTAGGGTACGGGTTAGGGTTAGGGTTAGGGTAAGGGTTAGGATTAGTGTACGGGTTAGGGTACGGGTTAGGGTTAGGGTACGGGTTAGGGTACGGGTTAGGGTTAGGGTTAGGTTTAGGATACGGGTTAGGGTTAGGGTACGGGTTAGGATTAGGGTTAGGGTACAGGTTAGGTTTAGGTTTGGGGGTTAGGGTTAGGGTTAGGGTTAGGGTTAGGGTAAGGGTACGGGTTAGGGTTAGGGTACGGGTTAGGGTTAGGGTTAGAGTTACGGTTAGCGTACGGGTTAGGGTTAGGGTTAAGGTTAGGGTACGGGTTAGGGTTAGGGTACTGGTTAGGGTTAGGTTTAGGAAAGGTTTAGGGTTAGGGTTAGGGTACGGGTTAGGTTTAGGGTACCGGTTAGGGTTAGGGTTAGGGTTAGGGTTAGGGTTAGCGTACGGGTTAGGGTTAGGGTAGGGTTAGGGTTAGGGTTAGGGTACGGGTTAGGGTTAGGGTACGGGTTAGGGTTAGGTTTAGGGTTAGGGTACGTGTTAGGGTTAGGAAAGGGTTACTGTTAGGGTTAGGGTTAGGGTTAGGGTTCGGATTAGGGTTAGGGTTAGGGTTAGGGCTAGGGGTTAGGGGTTACGGTTAGGGTTATGGTTAGGGTTAGGGTTAGGGTACGGGTTAGGGTACGGGTTAGGGTTAGGGTTAGGTTTAGTGTTAGGGTTAGATTTAGGGTTAGGTTTAGGTTACGGGTTAGGTTTAGGGTTCGTTTTAGGATTAGGGTACGGTTTAGGGTTAGGGTACGGGTTATGGTTAGGGTTAGGGTTAGGGTTAGGGTTAGGGTTAGGGTACGGGTTAGGGTTAGGGTTAGGGTTAGGTTTAGGGTTAGGGTACCGGTTAGGGTTCGGGTTAGGGTTAGGGTACTGTTTAGGGTTAAGGTACGGCTTAGGGTTAGGGTTAGGGTACGGGTTAGGGTTAGGGTTAGGGTTAAGTTTAGGGTTAGGTTACGGGTTAGGGTAGGGGTTAGGGTTAGTGGTAGGGTTAGCGTACGGGTTAGGGTTAGGGTTTGGGTTAGGGTTAGGGTACGGTTTAGGGTTAGGGTACGGGTTAGGGTTAGGGTTAGGGTTAGGGTTAGTTTTAGGGTACGGGTTAGGGTTAGGGTTAGGGTTAGGGTACTGGTTAGGGTTCAGGTTAGGGTTAGGGTACGGTTTAGGGTTAGGGTACGGGTTAGGGTTAGGGTTAAGGTACGGGTTAGGGTTAGGTTTAGGGTACGGGTTAGGGTTAGGGTTAGGGTTAGGTTTAGGGTTAGGGTACGGGTTAGGGTTAGGGTTAGGGTTAGGGGTTAGGGGTTAGGGTTAGGGTTAGGGTTAGGGTACGGGTTAGGGTACGGGTTAGGGTTAGAGTACGGGTTAGTGTTAGGGTTAGGGTTAGGGTTAGTGTACAGGTTAGTGTTAGTGTTAGGGTTAGGGTACGGGTTAGGGTTAGGGTTAGGGTTAGGTTACGGGTTAGGGTTAGTGTTAGGGTTAGGGTTAGGTTTAGGAAAGGGTTAGGGTTAGGGTAAGGGTTAGGGTAGGGGTCAGGGTTAGGGTTAGGTTTAGGGTATGGGTTAGGGTTAAGTTACGGGTTAGGGTTAGGTTACTTGCTAGGGTACGGGTTAGGGTTAGGGTTAGGGTATGGATAAGGGTTAGGTTTGGGTTAGGGTTAGGGTTAGATTTAGGGTACGGGTTAGGGTTAGGGTAGGGGAGTAGGGTACGGGTTAGGGGTTACGGTTAGGGTTAGGGTTAGGTTTAGGGTTAGGGTTAGGGTACGGGTTAGGGTTAGGGTACGGGTTAGGGTTAGGGTTAGGGTTAGGTTTAGGGTTAGCGTACGGGTTAGGGTTAGGTTAGGGTTAGGGTACGGGTTAGGGTTAGGGTACGGGTTAGGGTTAGGGTACGGGTTAGGGTACGGTTTAGGGTTAGGGTTAGGTTACGGGTTAGGTTTACGGTACGGGTTAGGGTTAGGGTTAGGGTTAGGGTACGGGTTAGGGTTAGGGTACTGGTTAGGGTACGGGTTAGGGTTAGGGTTAGGTTTAGGGTACGGATTAGGGTTAGGTTAC
>JAVLSZ010000174.1:300000-350000 GCA_032313775.1 Urocyon cinereoargenteus
TACTTGTTAGCGTTAGGGTTAGGGGTTAGGTTTAGGGTTAGGGTTACGGTTAGGGTTAGGGTATGGGTTAGGGTTAGGGTACGGGTTAGGTTACGGGTTAGGGGTTAGGGTTAGGGTTATTGTTAGGGTTAGGGTTAGGGTACGGGTTAGGGTTAGGGTACGGGTTAGGGTTAGGGTTTGGGTTAGGTTTAGGATTAGCGTACGGGTTAGGGTTAGTGTTAGGGTTAGGGTACGGGTTAGGGTTAGGGTACGGGTTAGGGTTATGGTACGGGTTAGGGTACGGTTTAGGGTTAGGGTTAGGTTACGGGTTAGGTTTAGGTTACGGGTTAGGGTTAGGGTTAGGGTACGGGTTAGCGTTAGGGTACGGTTTAGGGTACGGGTTAGGGTTAGGGTTAGGGTTAGGGTACGGATTAGGGTTAGGGTACGGGTTCGGGTTAGGGTTAGGGTACGGGTTAGGGTTAGGGTTAGGGTACGGGTTAGGGTTAGGGTTAGGTTTAGGGTACGGGTTATGGTTAGGGTTAGGTTTAGGTACGGCTTAGGGTTAGGATTAGGGGTTAGGGTTAGTGTACGGGTTAGGGTTAGGGTTAGGGTTAGGGTTAGGGTTAGGTTTAGGGGTTAGGGGTTAGTGTTAGGGTAAGGGTTAGGGTTAGGGTTAGGGTACGGGTTAGGGTACGTGTTAGGGTTAGGGTTAGGGTTAGGGTACGGTTTAGGGTTAGGGTTAGGGTTAGGGTTCGTGTTAGGGTTAGGGTACGGGTTAGGGTTAGTCTTAGGGTTAGGGTAAGGGTTAGGGTACGGGTTAGGGTTAGGGTTAGGGTTAGGTTTAGGTTTAGGGTACGGGTTAGGGTTAGTGTTAGGGTAAGTGTTAAGGTTATGGTACGGGTTAGGGTACGGTTTAGGGTTAGGGTACGGGTTAGGGTACGGGTTAGGGTACGGGTTAGGGTTAGGGTTAGGGTACGGGTTAGGGTTAGGGTTAGGTTTAGGGTACGGGTTATGGTTAGGGTTAGGTTTAGGTACGGCTTAGGGTTAGGATTAGGGGTTAGGGTTAGGGTACGGGTTAGGGTTTGGGATAGGGTTAGGGTTACGGGTAGGTTACGGGTTAGGGTTAGGGTTAGGGTGAGGGTTAGGTTTAGGGGTTAGGGGTTAGTGTTAGGGTAAGGGTTAGGGTTAGTGTTAGGGTACGGGTTAGGGTACGTGTTAGGGTTAGGGTTAGGGTTAGGGTACGGTTTAGGGTTAGGGTTAGGGTTAGGGTTGGTGTTAGGGTTAGGGTACGGGTTAGGGTTAGTCTTAGGGTTAGGGTAAGGGTTAGGGTACGGGTTAGGATTAGGGTTAGGGTTAGGGTTAGGTTTAGGGTACGGGTTAGGGTTAGTGTTAGGGTAAGGGTTAAGGTTATGGTACGGGTTAGGGTACGGGTTAGGGTTAGGGTACGGGTTAGGGTACGGGTTAGGTTACGGGTTAGGGTTAGGGTTAGGGTTAGGCTACGGGTTAGGGTTAGGTTACGGGTTAGGGTTAGGGTACGGGTTAGGGTTAGGGTCCGGTTTAGGGTTAGTTTTAGGTGATAGGGTTAGGGTTAGGTTTAGGGTTAGGGTACGGGTTAGGGTTAGGGTACGTGTTAGGGTTAGGATTAGGTTTAGGTTTAGGGTACGGGTTAGGGTTAGTGTACGGGTTAGGGTTAGCGTTAGGGTATAGGTTAGGGTTAGGGTTAGCCGTTAGGGTTAGGGTTAGGGTTAGGGTAGGGGTAGGGTTAGGGTACGGTTTAGGGTTAGGGTGAGGCTTAGGGTTAGGTTTAGCATACGGGTTAGGGTTAGGGTTAGGGTTAGGGTTAGTGTTAGGGTACGGGTTAGGGTTAGGGTTAGGGTTAGGGTTAGGGTTAGGGTTAGGAAAGGGTTAGGGTTAGGATTAGGGTTAGGGTTAGGGTACGGGTTAAGGTTAGATTTAGTGTACGGGTTACAGTTAGGTTTAGGGTTAGAGTTAGGGTTAGGGGTCAGGGTTAGGGTTAGGGTTAGGGATAGGGTTAGGCTACGGGTTAGGGTTAGGGTTAGGTTTAGGGTACGGTTTAGGGTTAGGGTTAGGTGTTAGGGTTAGGTTATGGGTTAGGGTTAGGGTACGGGTTAGGGTACGGTGTAGGGTACAGGTTAGGGTTAGGGTTAGAGTTAGGGTTAGGGTACGGGTTAGGGTTAGGGTACGAGTTAGGGTTAGGGTTAGGGTACGGGTTAGGGTTAGGGTTAGGGTTAGGGTTAGGGTACGGGTTAGGTTTAGGGTATGGGTTAGGGTTAGGGTTATTGTACGGGTTAGGGTTAGGGTTAGGGGCTTAGTGTTAGGGTTAGGGTTAGGGTTAGGGTACGGGTTAGGGTTAGGGTATGGGTTAGGGTTAGGGTTAGGGTAGGTTTTAGTGTTAGAGTACGGGTTAGGGTTAGGGTACGGGTTAGGTTTAGGGTTAGGGTACTTGTTAGCGTTAGGGTTAGGGGTTAGGTTTAGGGTTAGGGTTACGGTTAGGGTTAGGGTATGGGTTAGGGTTAGGGTACGGGTTAGGTTACGGGTTAGGGGTTAGGGTTAGGGTTATTGTTAGGGTTAGGGTTAGGGTACGGGTTAGGGTTAGGGTACGGGTTAGGGTTAGGGTTTGGGTTAGGTTTAGGATTAGCGTACGGGTTAGGGTTAGTGTTAGGGTTAGGGTACGGGTTAGGGTTAGGGTACGGGTTAGGGTTATGGTACGGGTTAGGGTACGGTTTAGGGTTAGGGTTAGGTTACGGGTTAGGTTTAGGTTACGGGTTAGGGTTAGGGTTAGGGTACGGGTTAGCGTTAGGGTACGGTTTAGGGTACGGGTTAGGGTTAGGGTTAGGGTTAGGGTACGGATTAGGGTTAGGGTACGGGTTCGGGTTAGGGTTAGGGTACGGGTTAGGGTTAGGGTTAGGGTACGGGTTAGGGTTAGGGTTAGGTTTAGGGTACGGGTTATGGTTAGGGTTAGTTTTAGGTACGGCTTAGGGTTAGGATTAGGGGTTAGGGTTAGTGTACGGGTTAGGGTTAGGGTTAGGGTTAGGGTTAGGGTTAGGTTTAGGGGTTAGGGGTTAGTGTTAGGGTAAGGGTTAGGGTTAGGGTTAGGGTACGGGTTAGGGTACGTGTTAGGGTTAGGGTTAGGGTTAGGGTACGGTTTAGGGTTAGGGTTAGGGTTAGGGTTCGTGTTAGGGTTAGGGTACGGGTTAGGGTTAGTCTTAGGGTTAGGGTAAGGGTTAGGGTACGGGTTAGGGTTAGGGTTAGGGTTAGGTTTAGGTTTAGGGTACGGGTTAGGGTTAGTGTTAGGGTAAGTGTTAAGGTTATGGTACGGGTTAGGGTACGGTTTAGGGTTAGGGTACGGGTTAGGGTACGGGTTAGGGTACGGGTTAGGGTTAGGGTTAGGGTTAGGCTACGGGTTAGGGTTAGGGTACGGGTTAGGGTTAGGGTACGGGTTAGGGTTAGGGTCCGGGTTAGGGTTAGTTTTAGGGGATAGGGTTAGGGTTAGGTTTAGGGTTAGGGTACGGGTTAGGGTTAGGCTACGTGTTAGGGTTAGGTTAGGGTTAGGTTCAGGGTACGGGTTAGGGTTAGTGTACGGGTTAGGGTTAGGGTTAGCCGTTAGGGTTAGGGTTAGGGTGAGGGTAGGGGTAGGGTTAGGGTACGGTTTAGGGTTAGGGTGAGGGTTAGGGTTAGGGTTAGCATACGGGTTAGGGTTAGGGTTAGGGTTAGGGTCAGTGTTAGGGTACGGGTTAGGGTTAGGGTTAGGGTTAGGTTAGGGTTAGGGTTAGGAAAGGGTTAGGGTTAGGATTAGGGTTAGGGTTAGGGTACGGGTTAAGGTTAGGTTTAGTGTACGGGTTACGGTTAGGGTTAGGGTTAGAGTTAGGGTTAGGGGTTAGGGTTAGGGTTAGCGTTAGGGTTAGGGTACGGGTTAGGGTTAGGGTTAGGTTTAGGGTACGGTTTAGGGTTAGGGTTAGGTGTTAGGGTTAGGTTATGGGTTAGGGTTAGGGTACGGGTTAGGGTACGGGGTAGAGTACGGGTTAGGGTTAGGGTTAGAGTTAGGGTTAGGGTACGGGTTAGGGTTAGGGTACGAGTTAGGGTTAGGGTTAGGGTACGGGTTAGGGTTAGGGTTAGGGTTAGGGTTAGGGTACGGGTTAGGATTAGGGTATGGTTTAGGGTTAGGGTTATTGTACGGGTTAGGTTTAGGGTTAGGGGCTTAGGGTTAGGGTTAGGGTTAGGGTACGGGTTAGGGTTAGGGTATGGGTTAGGGTTATGGTTAGGGTACGTTTTAGGGTTAGGGTACGGGTTAGGGTTAGGGTACGGGTTAGGGTTAGGGTTAGGGTACTTGTTAGTGTTAGGGTTAGGGGTTAGGGTTAGGGTTAGGGTTAGGGTACGGGTTAGGGTTAGTGTTAGGGTTAGGGTTAGGGTTAGGGTTAGGGTTAGGGTACGGGTTAGGGATAGGTTTAGGGTTAGGGTTAGGGTTAGCGTACGGGTTAGGGTTAGGTTTAGGTTTAGGGTTAGGTTTAGGGTACAGGTTAATGTTAGGGTACAGGTTAGGGTTAGGTTTAGGGTTAGGGTTAGGGTTAGGGTTAGGAAAGGGTTAGGGTTAGGGTTAGGTTTAGGGTACGGGTTAGGGTTAGGGTTAGTGTTAGGGTACGGGTTAGTGTTAGTGTTAGGGTTAGGGTTAGGATTAGGGTTAGGGTTAGGGTTAGGGTACGGGTTAGGTTAAGTGTTAGGGTTAGGGTTAGGGTACGGTTTAGGGTTAGGGTTAGGTTTAGGATTAGGGTTAGGGTTTGGATACGGGTTAGGATACGGGTTATTGTTAGGGTTAGGGTTAGGGTTAGGGTACGGGTTAGGGTTAGGGTTAGGGTTAGGGTTAGATTACGGGTTAGGGTTAGGGTTAGGGCTGGATTAGGGTACGGGTTAGTGTTAGGGTTAGGGTTGGGATTAGGGTTAGGGTTAGGTTTAGGGTATGGGTTAGGGTTAGTGTTAGGGTTAGGGTACAGGTTAGTGTTAGGGTTAGGGTTAGGATTAGGGTTAGGGTTAGGATAAGGGTACGGGTTCGGTTAAGGGTTAGGGTTAGGGTTAGGGTTAGGGTACGGGTTAGGGTTAGGGTACGGGTTAGGGTTAGGTTTAGGGTTAGGTTTAGGGTACGGGTTAGGGTTAATGTACGGATTAGGGTTAGGGTTAGGGTACGGGTTAGTGTTAGGGTTAGAGTTAGGATTAGGGTTAGGGTTAGGTTTAGGGTACGTGTTAGGGTTAGGGTTAGGGTTAGGGTTAGGGTTAGGTTTAGTGTACGTGTTAGGGTTAGGGTTAGGGTTAGGGTTAGGGTACGGGTTAGGGTTAGGGTTAGGGTTAGGGTACGGGTTAGGGTTAGGGTACGGGTTAGGGTACGGGTTAGGGTTAGGGTTAGGGTAAGGGTTAGGGTACGGGTTAGGGTTAGGGTTAGTTTTAGGGTACGGGTTAGGGTTAGGGTTAGGGTTAGGGTACTGTTTAGGGTACGGGTTAAGGTTAGGGTACGGGTTAGTGTAAGGTTAGGGTACGGGTTAGGGTTAGGGTTAGAGTTAGGGTTAGGGTACGGGTTAGGGTTAGGGTACGGGTTAGGGTTAAGGTACGGGTTAGGGTTAGGGTTAGGGTTAGGTTTAGGGTACGGGTTAGGTTTAGGGTACGTATTATCGTTAGGGTTATTGTACGGGTTAGGGTTAGGGTTAGGTGTTAGGGTTAGGGTAAGGGTTAGGGTTAGGGTTAGGGTACGGGTTAGGGTTAGGGTACGGGTTAGGGTTAGGGTTAGGATACGGGTGAGGGTTAGGGTACGGGTTAGGGTTAGGGTACGTGTTAGGGTTAGGGTTAGGGTACTTGTTAGAGTTAGGGTTCCCGGTTAGGGTTAGGGTTAGGCTTAGGGTACGGGTTAGGGTTAGTGTTAGGATTAGGGTTAGCGTACGAGTTAGGGTTAGGGTATGGGTTAGGGTTAGGGTTAGGGTACGGGTTAGGGTTAGGTTTAGGGTTTAGGGTTTGGGTTAGGGTACGGGTTAGGGTTAGGGTTAGGGTACGGGTTAGGGTTAGGGTTACTGTTAGGTTTAGGTTTAGCGTACGTGTTAGGGTGAGCGTTAGGGTTAGGGTTAGGGTTAGGGTACTGGTTAGGGTTAGATTTAGGGTTAGGGTAAGTGTTAGGGTACGGGTTAGGGTTAGGATTAGGGTTAGGGTTAGGTTTAGGGTACGGGTTAGGGTTAATGTTTAGGGTTACGTTTAGGTTTAGGGTACGGTTTAGGGTACGGGTTAGTGTTAGGGTTAGGGTACGGGTTAGTGTTAGGGTTAGTGTTAGGATTAGGGTTAGGGTTAGGGTTAGGGTACGGGTTAGGTTAAGTGTTAGGGTTAGGGTTAGGGTACGGGTTAGGGTTAAGGTTAGATTTAGGATTAGGGTTAGGGTTAGGATACGGGTTAGGGTACGGGTTAGTGTTAGGGTTAGGGTTAGGGTTTGGGTACGGGTTAGGGTTAGGGTTAGGGTTAGGTTACGGGTTAGGGTTAGGGTTAGGGTTAGTGTTAGGGTACGGGTTAGTGTTAGGGTTAGGGTTAGTATTAGGGTTAGGGTTAGGTTTAGGGTACGGGTTAGGGTTAGTGTTAGGGTTAGGGTATGGGTTAGTGTTAGGGTTAGGGTTAGGGTTAGGGTTAGGATAAGGGTACGGGTTCGGTTAAGGGTTAGGGTTAGGGTTAGGGTTAGGGTACGGGTTAGGGTTAGGGTACGGGTTAGGGTTAGGTTTAGGGTTAGGTTTAGGGTACGGGTTAGGGTTCGGGTTAGGGTACGTGTTAGTGTTAGGGTTAGAGTTAGGATTAGGGTTAGGGTTAGTTTTAGGTTACGGGTTAGGGTTAGTGTTAGGGTTAGGGTTAGAGTTAGGGTACGGGTTAGTGTTAGGGTTAGGGTTAGGATTAGGGTTATGGTTAGGGTTAGGGTACGGGTTAGTTTAAGGGTTAGGGTTAGGGTTAGGTTTAGGGTTAGGGTTAGGGTACGGGTTAGGGTTCGGGTTAGGGTTAGGGTTAGGTTTAGGGTTAGCGTACGGGTTAGGGTTAGGGTAGGGTTAGGGTACGGGTTAGGGTTAGGGTACGGGTTAGGGTTAGGGTACGGGTTAGGCTACGGTTTAGGGTTAGGGTTAGGTTACGGGTTAGGTTTAGGGTACGGGTTAGGGTTAGGGTTAGGGTTAGGGTACGGTTTAGGGTTAGGGTACGGGTTAGGGTACGGGTTAGGGTTTAGGGTTAGGGTTAGGGTACGGATTAGGGTTAGGTTACGGGTTAGGGTTAGGGTTAGGGTACGGGTTAGGGTTAGGGTTAGGGGTTAGTGTTAGTGTTAGGGTTAGTGTTAGGCTATGGGTTAGTGTTAGGGTACGGGTTAGGGTTAGGTTTAGGTTTAGGGTACGGGTTAGGGTTAGGGTACGGGTTAGGATTAGGGTTAGGGTACGGGTTAGGTTTAGGGTTGGGTGTTAGGGTTAGGGTTAGGGTTAGGGTTAGGGTACTGGTTAGGGTTAGGGTACGGGTTAGGGTTAGGGTTAGGGTTACGGTTAGCATACGGGTTAGGGTTAGGGTTAAGGTTAGGGTACGGGTTAGGGTTAGGGTACTGGTTAGGGTTAGGGTTAGGAAAGGGTTAGGGTTAGGGTTAGGGTACGGGTTAGGTTTAGGGTACGGGTTAGTGTTAGGGTTAGGGCTAGGGTTAGCGTACGGGTTAGGGTTAGTGTTAGGGTTAGGGTAAGGGTTAGGGTACGGGTTAGGGTTAGGGTACGGGTTAGGGTTAGGGTTAGGGTTAGGGTTAGGGTACTGGTTAGGGTTAGGAAAGGGTTAATGTTAGGGTTAGGGTTAGGGTTAGGGTACTGGTTAGGGTTAGGAAAGGGTTAATGTTAGGGTTAGGGTTAGGGTTAGGGTATGGGTTAAGGTGAGGTTTAGGGTATGGGTTAGGTTTAGGGTTAGGGTTAGGGTTCGGATTAGGGTTAGGGTTAGGGTTAGGGGTTAGGGGTTACGGTTAGGGTTATGGTTAGGGTTAGGGTTAGGGTACGGGTCAGGGTACGGGTTAGGGTTAGGGTTAGGTTTAGTGTTAGGGTACGGGTTAGTGTTAGGGTTAGGGTTAGGGTTAGGGTTAGGGTACGGGTTAGGTTTAGGGTTAGGTTTAGGGTTAAGGTACGGGTTAGTCTTAGGGTTAGGGTTAGGGTTAGAGTTTGGGTACGGGTTAGTGTTAGGGTTAGGTTTAGGGTTAGGGTTAGGGTAGGGTTAGGTTTAGGGTTCGGGTTAGGGTTAGGGTACGGTTTAGGGTTAGGTTACGGTTTAGGGTTAGGGTTAGGGTTAGGGTTAGGTTTAGGGTACGGGTTAGGGTTAGGGTTAGGGTTTGGGTTAGGGTTAGGGTTAGGGTACGGGTTAGGTTTCGGGTTAGGGTTAGGGTACGGTTTAGGGTTAGGGTACGGGTTAGTGTTAGGGTTAGGGTACGGTTTAGGGTTAGGGTTAGGGTTAAGTTTAGGGTTAGGGAACGGGTTAGGGTTAGGTTTAGGGTTAGTGGTAGGGTTAGCGTACGGGTTAGGGTTAGGGTTCGGGTTAGGGTTAGGGCACGGTTTAGGGTTAGGATACGGGTTAGGGTTAGGGTTCGGGTTAGGTTTAGGGTTAGGGTACGGGTTCGGTTTAGGGTTAGGGTTAGGGTACGGGTTAGTGTTAGGGTTAGGGTTAGGGTACGGGTTAGGGTTAGGGTTAGGGTTAGGTTTAGGAAAGGGTTAGGGTTAGGGTTAGGGTACGGGTTAGGGTTAGGGTTAGGTTTAGGGTACGGGTTAGTGTTAAGGTACGGGTTAGGCTTAGGGTACTTGCTAGGGTACTGGTTAGGGTTAGGGTTAGGGTACGGGTTAGGGTTAGGGTTGGGTTAGGGTTAGGGTTAGGGTTAGGGTTAGGGTATGGGTTAGGGTTAGGGTACGGGTTAGGTTACGGGTTAGGGGCTAGGGTTAGGGTTATTGTTAGGGTTAGGGTTAGGGTACGGCTTAGGGTTAGGGTACGGGTTAGGGTTAGGGTTAGGGTTAGGTTTAGGATTAGCGTACGGGTTAGGGTTAGGGTTAGGGTTAGGGTACGGGTTAGGGTTAGGGTACGGGTTAGGGTTAGGTTTAGGGTACGGTTTAGGGTTAGGGTTAGGGTTAGGGTTGGTGTTAGGGTTAGGGTACGGGTTAGGGTTAGTCTTAGGGTTAGGGTAAGGATTAGGGTACGGGTTAGGATTAGGGTTAGGGTTAGGGTTAGGTTTAGGGTACGGGTTAGTGTTAGTGTTACGGAAAGGGTTAAGGTTATGGTACGGGTTAGGGTACGGGTTAGGGTTATGGTACGGGTTAGGGTACGGGTTAGGGTAAGTGTTAGTGTTAGGGTTATGGTTAGGGTACGGGTTAGGGTTAGGGTACGGGTTAGGGTTCGGGTACGGGTTAGGGTTAGGGTCCGGGTTAGGGTTAGTTTTAGGGGATAGGGTTAGGGTTAGGTTTAGGGTTAGGGTACGGGTTAGGTTTAGGGTATGGGTTAGGGTTAGGGTTATTGTACGGGTTAGGGGTTAGGGTTAGTGGCTTAGGGTTAGGGTTAGGGTTAGGGTTAGGGTACGGGTTAGGGTTAGGGTATGGGTTAGGGTTAGGGTTAGGGTACGTTTTAGGGTTAGGGTACGGGTTAGGGTTAGGGTACGGGTTAGGGTTAGGTTTAGGGTACTTGTTAGCGTTAGGGTTAGGGGTTAGGGTTAGGGTTAGGGTTAGCGTACGGGTTAGGGTTAGGTGTGGGTTTAGGGTTAGGTTTAGGGTACAGGTTAATGTTAGGGTACAGGTTAGGGTTAGGTTTAGGGTTAGGGTTAGGGTTAGGGTTAGGAAAGGGTTAGGGTTAGGGTTAGGTTTAGGGTACGGGTTAGGGTTAGGGTTAGGGTTAGGGTACGGTTTAGTGTTAGGGTTAGGGTTAGGATTAGGCTTAGGGTTAGGGTTAGGGTACGGGTTAGGTTAAGTGTTAGGGTTAGGGTTAGGGTACGGTTTAGGGTTAGGGTTAGGTTTAGGATTAGGGTTAGGGTTTGGATACGGGTTAGGGTACGGGTAGGGGTTAGGGTTAGGGTACGTGTTAGGGTTAGGGTTAGGGTACTTGTTAGAGTTAGGGTTAGGGGTTAGGGTTAGGGTTAGGGTTAGGGTACGTGTTAGGGTTAGGGGCGGGTTAGGGTACGGGTTAGGGTTAGGGTTAGGGTAAGGGTTAGGGTTAGGGTTAGGGTAAGGTTTAGGTTTAGGGTACGGGTTAGGGTTAGGGTTAGTGTTAGTGTTAAAGTACGGTTTAGGTTTAGGGTTAGCATTAGGGTTAGGGTTAGGGGTTAGGGGTTAGGGTTAGGGTTAGGATTAGGGTTAGGTTACGGGTTAGGGTACGAGTTAGGGTTAGGGTTAGGGTTAGGGTTAGGGTACGGGTTAGGGTAAGAGTTAAGGTTAGGGTTAGGATTAGGGTTAGTGTACAGGTTATGTTTAGGTTTAGTGTAAGGGTTAGGGTACGGGTTAGGGTTAGGGTTAGGATTAGGTTTAGGTTTAGGGTACGGGGTAGGGTACGGGTTAGGGTTAGGGTTATGGTTAGGGTACGGGTTAGGGTACGTGTTAGGGTTAGGGTACCGGTTAGGGTTAGGGTATGGTTTAGGTTTAGGGTTAGGGGTTAGGGTTAGGTTTAGGGTTAGGGTACGGGTTAGGGTTAGGGTACAGTTTAGGGTTAGGGTAATGGTTAGGATTAGGTTTAGGGTACGGGTTAGGGTTAGGGTACGGATTAGGGTTAGGGTTAGGGTACGGGTTACGGTTAGGGTTAGGGGTTAGGTTTAGGACTAGGATTAGGGTTAGGGTACGGGTTAGGGTTAGGGTACGGGTTAGGGTTAGGGTTAGGGTTAGGGTTAGGGTTAGCATACGGGTTAGGGTAAGGTTAGGTTTAGGGTTAGGGTTAGGGTTAGGGTACGGGTTAGGGTTAGGGTACGGGTTAGGGTAAGGGTTAGGGTTAGGGTTAGGGTACGGGTTAAGGGTAGGGTTAGTGTACGGGTTAGGGTTAGGGTTAGTGTTAGGGTTAGGGTAAGATTACGTGTTAGGGTACGGGTTAGGTTTAGGGTTAGGGTACGGGTTAGGGTTAGGGTTAGGGTACGGGTTAGGGTTAGGGTTAGTGTTAGGGTACGGGTTAGGGTACGAGTTAGGGTTAGGTTTAGGGTTAGGGTACGGGTTAGGGTTAGGGTACGGGTTAGGGTTAGGGTACGGGTTAGGGTTAGGGTTAGTGTTAGGCTTGGGTTTAGGGTTAGGGTACGGGTTAGCGTTAGGGTATGGGTTAGGGTTAGGGTTAGGGTACGGATTAGTGTTACGGTTAGGGTTAGGGGTTAGGTTTAGGATTAGGATTAGGGTTAGGGTACGGGTTAGGGTTAGGCTTAGGGTTAGGGTTAGGTACGGGTTAGCGTTAGGGTACGGGTTAGGGTTAGGGTTAGGGTACGGGTTAGGGTTAGGGTTAGGGTTAGGGTACGGGTTAAGGTTAGGGTTAGGGTTAGGGTTAAGGTTAGGGTTAGGGTTAGCAAAGGGTTAGGGTTAGTGTTAGGGTTAGGGTACGGTTTAGGGTTAGGGTTAGGGTACGGGTTAGGGTACTGGTTAGGGTTAGGGTTAGGGTTAGGGTACGTGTTAGGGTTAGGGTTAGGGTTAGGGGTCAGGGGTTAAGGTTAGGGTTAGTGTTAGGGTTAGGGTACGGGTTAGGGTAAGGGTTAGGGTTAGGGTACAGGTTAGTTTTAGGGTTAGGGTTAGGGTTAGGGTACGGGTTAGGGTTAGGGTTAGGGTTAGGGTTAGGGTACGGGTTAGGGTACGGGTTAGGGTTAGGGTACGGGTGAGGATTAGGGTTAGGGTTAGGGTTAGGGTTAGGTTTAGGAAAGGGTTAGGGTTAGGGTTAGGGTACGGGTTAGGGTTAGGGTTACCGTTAGGGTTAGGGTACGGGTTAGGGTTAAGTTACGGGTTAGGGTTAGGGTACGTGCTAGGGTACGGGTTAGGGTTAGGGTTAGGGTACGGGTTACGGTTAGGGTTGGGTTAGGTTTAGGGTTAGCGTTAGGGTACGGGTTAGGGTTAGGGTACGGGTTAGGGAAGGGGTTAGGGTTAGGGTTAGGTGTGGTTTAGGGTTAGGGTACGGGTTAGGGTTAGGGTTAGGGTACGGGTTAGGGTTAGGATTAGGGTTAGGGTACGGGTTAGGGTTAGGGTTAGGTTTAGGGTACAGGTTAGGGTTAGGGTTAGGGGTTAGGGTTAGGGTAAATATTAGGGTTAGGGTTAGGGTAAGGTTTAGGTTTAGGGTACGGGTTAGGGTTAGGGTTAGGGTTAGTGTTAGTGTTAAAGTACGGGATAGGTTTAGGGTTAGGGTTAGGGTTAGGGTTAGGGGTTAGGGGTTAGGGTTAGGGTTAGGGTTAGGGTACGGGTTAGGGTACGCGTTAGGGTTAGGGTTACGGTTAGGGTACGGGTTAGGGTAAGGGTTAGGGTTAGTGTTAGGATTAGGGTTAGGGTACGGGTTAGGGTTAGGTTTAGGGTAAGTGTTAGGGTACGGGTTAGGCTTAGGGTTAGGGTTAGGTTTAGGGTACGGTTTAAGGTTAGGGTTAGGGTTAGGGTTAGGATACGGGTTAGGGTTAGGGTTAGGGGTTAGGGTTAGGTTTAGTGTTAGGGTACTGGTTAGGGTTAGGGTACAGAGTAGGGTTAGGGTTAGGATTAGGTTTACGGTATGGGTTAGGGTTAGGGTACGGGTTAGGGTTAGGGTTAGGGGTTAGGGTTAGGGTTAGTGTTAGCGTACGGGTTAGGGTTAGGGTTAGGTTTAGGGTTAGGGTACGGGTTAGGGTTAGGGTACGGGTTAGGGTTAGGGTTAGGTTTAGGGTTAGGATTGGGGTTAGGAAAGGGTTAGGGTTAGGGTTAGGGTTAGGGTTAGGGTTAGGGTTAGGGTACGGGTTAAGGTTAGGGTTAGGGTACGGGTTAGGGTTAGGGTTAGGGGTTAGGGTTAGGGTTAGGGTTAGGTTTAGGGTACCGTTTAGGTTTAGAGTTAGGGTTAGTGTTAGGTTTAGGGTACAGGTTTGGGTTAGGGTTAGGGTTAGGGTACGGGTTAGGGTTAGGGTACGGGTTAGGGTTAGGTTTAGGGTACGGGTTAGGTTTAGGGTTAGGGTTATGGTTAGGGTTAGGGTACGGGATAGGGTTAGGGTTAGGGTTAGGGTTAGGTTATGGGTTAGGGTTAGGGTTAGGGTTATGGTACGGGTTAGTGTTAGGGTTAGGGTTAGGATTAGGGTTAGGGTTAGGTTTAGGGTACGGGTTAGGGTTAGGGTTAGGATTAGGGTTAGGGTACGGGTCAGGGTTAGGGTTGGGGTTTAGGGTTAGGGTTAGGGTTAGGGTTAGGGTTAGTGTTAGGGTTAGGGTTAGTGTACGGGTTAGGGTCCGGGTTAGGGTTAGGGTTAGGGTTAGGGTTAGGGTACGGGTTAGGGTTAAGGTTAGGGTTAGGGTTAGGTTTAGGAAAGGGTTAGGGTATGGGTTAGGGTTAGGGTTAGGATTAGGGTTAGGGTTAGGGTACGGGTTAGGGTTAGGGTACGGGTTAGGGTACGGGTTAGGTTTAGTGTACGGGTTAGGGTTAGGGTTAGGGTTAGGGTTAGGGTACGGGTTAGGGTTAGGTTTAGGGTACGGGTTAGGATTAGGGTTAGGGTTAGGGTTGAGGTACGGGTTAGGGTTAGGGTTAGGGTTAGGGGTTAGGGGTTAGTTTTAGGGTTAGAGTTAGGGTTAGGGTACGGGTTAGGGTACGGGTTAGGGTTATGGTACGGGTTAGTGTTAGGGTTAGAGTTAGGGTTAGGGTACGGTTTAGGGTTAGGGTTAGGGTTAGGGTTAGGATTAGGGTTAGGTTACGGGTCAGGGTTAGGGTTGGGGTTTAGGGTTAGTTTTAGGGTTAGGGTTAGGGTTAGGGTTAGTGTACGGTTTAGGGTTAGGGTACGGGTTAGTGTTAGGGTACGGGTTAGGGTTAGGGTTAGGTTTAGGGTACGGGTTAGGGTACGGGTTAGGGGTTAGGGTTAGGGTATGGGTTAGGTTAGGCTTAGGGTATGGGTTAGGGTTAGGGTTAGGGTTAGTGTTAGGGTTAAAGTACGGGTTAGGGTTAGGGTTAGGGTTAGGGTTAGGGTTATGGGTTAGGAGTTAGGGTTAGGTTTAGGGTTAGGGTTAGGGTACGGGTTAGTGTACGAGTTAGGGTTAGGGTTAGGGTTAGGGTACGGGTTAGGGTTAGGGTTAGGGTTAGGTTACGAGTTAGGTTTAGGGTACGGGTTAGGGTTAGGGTTAGGATACGGGTTAGGGTTAGGGTTAGGGGTTAGGGTTAGGGTTAGGGTTAGGGTTAGGGGTAGGTTACGGGTTAGGTTTAGGGTACGGTTTAGGGTTAGGGTTAGGGTACGGGTTAGGTTTAAGGTACGGGTTAGGGTTAGGGTTAGGATACGGGTTAGGGTTAGGGTTAGGGGTTAGGGTTAGGGTTAGGGTTAGGGTTAGGGTTAGGGGTAGGTTAAGGGTTAGGGTTAGGGTACGGTTTAGGGTTAGGGTTAGGGTACCGGTTAGGGTTAGGGTACGGGTTAGGGTTAGGGTACGGGTTAGGGTTAGGTTTAGGGCACGGGTTAGGGTTAGGGTTAGGTTACGGGTTAGTTTTAGGTTTAGGGTTATGGTTAGGGTTAGTGTTAGGGTTAGGGTACGGGTAAGGGTTAGGGTTAGGGTAAGGTTTAGGGTTAGGGTACGGGTTAGGGTTAGGTTTAGGGTATGGGTTAGGGTTAGGGTTAGGGTTGGGATTAGGGTACGGTTTAGGGTTAGGGTTAGGGTACGGGTTAGGTTTAGGGAACAGGTTAGGGTTAGGGTATGGGTTAGGGTTAGGGTTAGGGTAAGGGTTAGGGTTAGGGTTAGGGGTTAGTGTTAGGGTTAGGTTTAGGGTACGGGTTAGGGTTAGGGTACGGGTTAGAGTTAGGGTTAGGGGTTAGGGTTAGGGTTAGGTTTTGGGTTAGGTTTAGGGTACGGGTTAGGGTTAGGCTACGGGTTAGGGTTAGGGTCAGGGTTAGGGGTTAGTGTTAGGGTTAGGGTTAGGGTACGGGTTAGGGTGAGGGTACGGGTTAGGTTTAGGGTTCGGGTTAGGTTTAGGTTTAGGGTACGGGTTAGGGTTAGGGTTAGGGGTTAGGGTTAGGGTTAGGGTTAGGGTTAGGTTACGGGTTAGGGTTAGGGTTAGGGTTAGGGTTAGGGTTAGGGTACGTGGTAGGGTTAGGGTTAGGGTACGGGTTAGGGTTAGGGTACGGGTTAGGGTTAGGGTTAGGGTACGCGTTAGGGTTAGGGTTAGGGTACGTGTTAGGGTTAGGGTTAGGGTTAGGGTTAAGGGTTAGGGTTAGGGTTAGGGTTAGGGTTAGGGTACGGGTTATGGTACGGGTTAGGGTTATGGTTAGTGTTAGGGTTAGGGGTAGGTTACGGGATAGGGTTAGGATTAGGGTACGATTTAGGGTTAGGGTACGGTTTAGGGTTAGGTTTAGGGTTAAGGTACGGGTTAGGGTTAGGGTACGGGTTAGGGTTAGGGTTAGGTTTAGGGTTAGGATTGGGGTTAGGAAAGGGTTAGGGTTAGGGTTAGGGTTAGGGTTAGGGTTAGGGTACGGGTTAAGGTTAGGGTTAGGGTACGGGTTAGGGTTATGGTTAGTGTTAGGGTTAGGGTTAGGGTACGGGTTAGGGTTAGGGTTAGGGTACGGGTTAGGGTTAGGGTTAGGGGTTAGGGTTAGGATTAGGGTTCGGGTTAGGGTTAGGGTACGGGTAGGGTTAGGGTTAGGGTTAGGGTTAGGGTTAGGGTACGGGTTAGTGTTAGGATTAGCGTTAGGTTTAGGGTACCGTTTAGGTTTAGAGTTAGGGTTAGTGTTAGGTTTAGGGTACAGGTTTGGGTTAGGGTTAGGGTTAGGGTACGGGTTAGGGTTAGGGTACGGGTTAGGGTTAGGTTTAGGGTTCGGGTTAGGTTTAGGGTTAGGGTTATGTTTAGGGTTAGGGTACGGGATAGGGTTAGGGTTAGGGTTAGGGTTAGGTTATGGGTTAGGGTTAGGGTTAGGGTTATGGTACGGGTTAGTGTTAGGGTTAGGGTTAGGATTAGGGTTAGGGTTAGGTTTAGGGTACGGGTTAGGGTTAGGGTTAGGATTAGTGTTAGGGTACGGGTCAGGGTTAGGGTTGGGGTTTAGGGTTAGGGTTAGGGTTAGGGTTAGTGTTAGGGTTAGGGTTAGTGTACGGGTTAGGGTCCGGTTTAGGGTTAGGGTTAGGGTTAGGGTTAGGGTTAGGGTACGGGTTAGGGTTAAGGTTAGGCTTAGGGTTAGGTTTAGGAAAGGGTTAGGGTATGGGTTAGGGTTAGGGTTAGGATTAGGGTTAGGGTTAGGGTACGGGTTAGGGTTAGGGTACGGGTTAGGGTACGGGTTAGGTTTAGTGTACGGGTTAGGGTTAGGGTTAGGGTTAGGGTTAGGGTACGGGTTAGGGTTAGGTTTAGGGTACGGGTTAGGATTAGAGTTAGGGTTAGGGTTGAGGTACGGGTTAGGGTTAGGGTTAGGGTTAGGGGTTAGGGGTTAGTTTTAGGGTTAGAGTTAGGGTTAGGGTACGGGTTAGGGTACGGGTTAGGGTTATGGTACGGGTTAGTGTTAGGGTTAGAGTTAGGGTTAGGGTACGGTTTAGGGTTAGGGTTAGGGTTAGGGTTAGGATTAGGGTTAGGTTACGGGTCAGGGTTAGGGTTGGGGTTTAGGGTTAGTTTTAGGGTTAGGGTTAGGGTTAGGGTTAGTGTACGGTTTAGGGTTAGGGTACGGGTTAGTGTTAGGGTACGGGTTAGGGTTAGGGTTAGGTTTAGGGTACGGGTTAGGGTACGGGTTAGGGGTTAGGGTTAGGGTATGGGTTAGGTTAGGCTTAGGGTATGGGTTAGGGTTAGGGTTAGGGTTAGTGTTAGGGTTAAAGTACGGGTTAGGGTTAGGGTTAGGGTTAGGGTTAGGGTTATGGGTTAGGAGTTAGGGTTAGGTTTAGGGTTAGGGTTAGGGTACGGGTTAGGGTTAAGGTTAGGCTTAGGGTTAGGGTTAGGGTATGGGTTAAGGTGAGGTTTAGGGTATGGGTTAGGATTAGGGTTAGGGTTAGGGTTCGGATTAGGGTTAGGGTTAGGGTTAGGGGTTAGGGGTTACGGTTAGGGTTATGGTTAGGGTTAGGGTTAGGGTACGGGTCAGGGTACGGGTTAGGGTTAGGGTTAGGTTTAGTGTTAGGGTACGGGTTAGTGTTAGGGTTAGGGTTAGGGTTAGGGTTAGGGTACGGGTTAGGTTTAGGGTTAGGTTTAGGGTTAAGGTACGGGTTAGTCTTAGGGTTAGGGTTAGGGTTAGAGTTTGGCTACGGGTTAGTGTTAGGGTTAGGTTTAGGGTTAGGGTTAGGGTAGGGTTAGGTTTAGGGTTCGGGTTAGGGTTAGGGTACGGTTTAGGGTTAGGTTACGGTTTAGGGTTAGGGTTAGGGTTAGGGTTAGGTTTAGGGTACGGGTTAGGGTTAGGGTTAGGGTTTGGGTTAGGGTTAGGGTTAGGGTACGGGTTAGGGTTCGGGTTAGGGTTAGGGTATGGTTTAGGGTTAGGGTACGGGTTAGTGTTAGGGTTAGGGTACGGGTTAGGGTTAGGGTTAGGGTTAAGTTTAGGGTTAGGGAACGGGTTAGGGTTAGGTTTAGGGTTAGTGGTAGGGTTAGCGTACGGGTTAGGGTTAGGGTTCGGGTTAGGGTTAGGGTACGGTTTAGGGTTAGGGTACGGGTTAGGGTTAGGGTTAGGGTTAGGTTTAGGTTTAGGGTACGGGTTAGGTTTAGGGTTAGGGTTAGGGTACGGGTTAGTGTTAGGGTTAGGGTTAGGGTACGGGTTAGGGTTAGGGTTAGGGTTAGGTTTAGGAAAGGGTTAGGGTTAGGGTTAGGGTACGGGTTAGGGTTAGGGTTAGGTTTAGGGTACGGGTTAGGGTTAAGGTACGGGTTAGGCTTAGGGTACTTGCTAGGGTACTGGTTAGGGTTAGGGTTAGGGTACGGGTTAGGGTTAGGGTTGGGTTAGGGTTAGGGTTAGGGTTAGGGTTAGGGTATGGGTTAGGGTTAGGGTACGGGTTAGGTTACGGGTTAGGGGCTAGGGTTAGGGTTATTGTTAGGGTTAGGGTTAGGGTACGGGTTAGGGTTAGGGTACGGGTTAGGGTTAGGGTTAGGGTTAGGTTTAGGATTAGCGTACGGGTTAGGGTTAGGGTTAGGGTACGGGTTAGGGTTAGGGTACGGGTTAGGGTTAGGGTTAGGGTACGGTTTAGGGTTAGGGTTAGGGTTAGGGTTGGTGTTAGGGTTAGGGTACGGGTTAGGGTTAGTCTTAGGGTTAGGGTAAGGATTAGGGTACGGGTTAGGATTAGGGTTAGGGTTAGGGTTAGGTTTAGGGTACGGGTTAGTGTTAGTGTTACGGAAAGGGTTAAGGTTATGGTACGGGTTAGGGTACGGGTTAGGGTTATGGTACGGGTTAGGGTACGGGTTAGGGTAAGGGTTAGTGTTAGGGTTATGGTTAGGGTACGGGTTAGGGTTAGGGTACGGGTTAGGGTTCGGGTACGGGTTAGGGTTAGGGTCCGAGTTAGGGTTAGTTTTAGGGGATAGGGTTAGGGTTAGGTTTAGGGTTAGGGTACGGGTTAGGTTTAGGGTATGGGTTAGGGTTAGGGTTATTGTACGGGTTAGGGTTAGGGTTAGTGGCTTAGGGTTAGGGTTAGGGTTAGGGTTAGGGTACGGGTTAGGGTTAGGGTATGGGTTAGGGTTAGGGTTAGGGTACGTTTTAGGGTTAGGGTACGGGTTAGTGTTAGGGTACGGGTTAGGGTTAGGTTTAGGGTACTTGTTAGCGTTAGGGTTAGGGGTTAGGGTTAGGGTTAGGGTTAGCGTACGGGTTAGGGTTAGGTTTGGGTTTAGGGTTAGGTTTAGGGTACAGGTTAATGTTAGGGTACAGGTTAGGGTTAGGTTTAGGGTTAGAGTTAGGGTTAGGGTTAGGAAAGGGTTAGGGTTAGGGTTAGGTTTAGGGTACGGGTTAGGGTTAGGGTTAGGGTTAGGGTACGGTTTAGTGTTAGGGTTAGGGTTAGGATTAGGGTTAGGGTTAGGGTTAGGGTACGGGTTAGGTTAAGTGTTAGGGTTAGGGTTAGGGTACGGTTTAGGGTTAGGGTTAGGTTTAGGATTAGGGTTAGGGTTTGGATACGGGTTAGGGTACGGGTTATTGTTAGGGTTAGGGTTAGGGTTAGGGTACGGGTTAGGGTTAGGGTTAGGGTTAGGGTTAGGTTACGGGTTAGGGTTAGGGTTAGGGCTGGATTAGGTTACGGGTTAGTGTTAGGGTTAGGGTTGGGATTAGGGTTAGGGTTAGGTTTAGGGTATGGGTTAGGGTTAGTGTTAGGGTTAGGGTACGGGTTAGTGTTAGGGTTAGGGTTAGGATTAGGGTTCGGGTTAGGATAAGGGTACGGGTTCGGTTAAGGGTTAGGGTTAGGGTTAGGGTTAGGGTACGGGTTAGGGTTAGGTTTAGGGTTAGGTTTAGGGTACGGGTTAGGGTTAATGTACGGATTAGTGTTAGGGTTAGGGTACGGGTTAGTGTTAGGGTTAGAGTTAGGATTAGGGTTAGGGTTAGGTTTAGGGTACGTGTTAGGGTTAGGGTTAGGGTTAGGGTTAGGGTACGGGTTAGGTTAAGGGTTAGGGTTAGGGTTAGGGTTAGGGTTAGGGTACGGGTTAGGGTTAGGGTACGGGTTAGGGTTAAGGTACGGGTTAGGGTTAGGGTTAGGGTTAGGTTTAGGGTACGGGTTAGGTTTAGGGTACGTATTATCGTTAGGGTTATTGTACGGGTTAGGGTTAGGGTTAGGTGTTAGGGTTAGGGTAAGGGTTAGGGTTAGGGTTAGGGTACGGGTTAGGGTTAGGGTACGGGTTAGGGTTAGGGTTAGGATACGGGTTAGGGTTAGGGTACGGGTTAGGGTTAGGGTACGTGTTAGGGTTAGGGTTAGGGTACTTGTTAGAGTTAGGGTTCGGGGTTAGGGTTAGGGTTAGGCTTAGGGTACGGGTTAGGGTTAGTGTTAGGATTAGGGTTAGCGTACGAGTTAGTGTTAGGGTATGGGTTAGGGTTAGGGTTAGGGTACGGGTTAGGGTTAGGTTTAGGGTTTAGGGTTTGGGTTAGTGTACGGGTTAGGGTTAGGGTTAGGGTACGGGTTAGGGTTAGGGTTACTGTTAGGGTTAGGTTTAGCGTACGTGTTAGGGTGAGTGTTAGGGTTAGGGTTAGGGTTAGGGTAAGGGTTAGGGTTAGATTTAGGGTTAGGGTAAGTGTTAGGGTACGGGTTAGGGTTAGGATTAGGGTTAGGGTTAGGTTTAGGGTACGGGTTAGGGTTAAGGTTTAGGGTTACGTTTAGGTTTAGGGTACGGTTTAGGGTACGGGTTAGTGTTAGTGTTAGGGTACGGGTTAGTGTTAGGGTTAGTGTTAGGATTAGGGTTAGGGTTAGGGTTAGGGTACGGGTTAGGTTAAGTGTTAGGGTTAGGGTTAGGGTACGGGTTAGGGTTAAGGTTAGATTTAGGATTAGGGTTAGGGTTAGGATACGGGTTAGGGTACGGGTTAGTGTTAGGGTTAGGGTTAGGGTTTGGGTACGGGTTAGGGTTAGGGTTAGGGTTAGGTTACGGGTTAGGGTTAGGGTTAGGGTTAGTGTTAGGGTACGGGTTAGTGTTAGGGTTAGGGTTAGGATTAGGGTTAGGGTTAGGTTTAGGGTACGGGTTAGGGTTAGTGTTAGGGTTAGGGTATGGGTTAGTGTTAGGGTTAGGGTTAGGGTTAGGGTTAGGATAAGGGTACGGGTTCGGTTAAGGGTTAGGGTTAGGGTTAGGGTTAGGGTACGGGTTAGGGTTAGGGTACGGGTTAGGGTTAGGTTTAGGGTTAGGTTTAGGGTACGGGTTAGGGTTCGGGTTAGGGTACGTGTTAGTGTTAGGGTTAGAGTTAGGATTAGGGTTAGGGTTAGTTTTAGGTTACGGGTTAGGGTTAGTGTTAGGGTTAGGGTTAGAGTTAGGGTACGGGTTAGTGTTAGGGTTAGGGTTAGGATTAGGGTTATGGTTAGGGTTAGGGTACGGGTTAGTTTAAGGGTTAGGGTTAGGGTTAGGTTTAGGGTTAGGGTTAGGGTACGGGTTAGGGTTAGGGTTAGGTTTAGGGTACAGGTTAGGGTTAGGGTTAGGGGTTAGGGTTAGGGTAAATATTAGGGTTAGGGTTAGGGTAAGGTTTAGGTTTAGGGTACGGGTTAGGGTTAGGGTTAGGGTTAGTGTTAGTGTTAAAGTACGGGATAGGTTTAGGGTTAGGGTTAGGGTTAGGGTTAGGGTTTAGGGGTTAGGGTTAGGGTTAGGGTTAGGGTACGGGTTAGGGTACGCGTTAGGGTTAGGGTTACGGTTAGGGTACGGGTTAGGGTAATGGTTAGGGTTAGTGTTAGGATTAGGGTTAGGGTACGGGTTAGGGTTAGGTTTAGGGTAAGTGTTAGGGTACGGGTTAGGCTTAGGGTTAGGGTTAGGTTTAGGGTACGGTTTAAGGTTAGGGTTAGGGTTAGAGTTAGGATACGGGTTAGGGTTAGGGTTAGGGGTTAGGGTTAGGTTTAGTGTTAGGGTACTGGTTAGGGTTAGGGTACAGAGTAGGGTTAGGGTTAGGATTAGGTTTACGGTATGGGTTAGGGTTAGGGTACGGGTTAGGGTTAGGGTTAGGGGTTAGGGTTAGGGTTAGTGTTAGCGTACGGGTTAGGGTTAGGGTTAGGTTTAGGGTTAGGGTACGGGTTAGGGTTAGGGTACGGGTTAGGGTTAGGGTTAGGTTTAGGGTTAGGATTGGGGTTAGGAAAGGGTTAGGGTTAGGGTTAGGGTTAGGGTTAGGGTACGGGTTAAGGTTAGGGTTAGGGTACGGGTTAGGGTTAGGGTTAGGGGTTAGGGTTAGGGTTAGGGTTAGGTTTAGGGTACCGTTTAGGTTTAGAGTTAGGGTTTGTGTTAGGTTTAGGGTACAGGTTTGGGTTAGGGTTAGGGTTAGGGTACGGGTTAGGGTTAGGGTACGGGTTAGGGTTAGGTTTAGGGTACGGGTTAGGTTTAGGGTTAGGGTTATGGTTAGGGTTAGGGTACGGGATAGGGTTAGGGTTAGGTTTAGGGTTAGGTTATGGGTTAGGGTTAGGGTTAGGGTTATGGTACGGGTTAGTGTTAGGGTTAGGGTTAGGATTAGGGATAGGGTTAGGTTTAGGGTACGGGTTAGGGTTAGGGTTAGGATTAGGGTTAGGGTACGGGTCAGGGTTAGGGTTGGGGTTTAGGGTTAGGGTTAGGGTTAGGGTTAGTGTTAGGGTTAGGGTTAGTGTACGGGTTAGGGTCCGGGTTAGGGTTAGGGTTAGGGTTAGGGTTAGGGTTAGGGTACGGGTTAGGGTTAAGGTTAGGGTTAGGGTTAGGTTTAGGAAAGGGTTAGGGTATGGGTTAGGGTTAGGGTTAGGATTAGGGTTAGGGTTAGGGTACGGGTTAGGGTTAGGGTACGGGTTAGGGTACGGGTTAGGTTTAGTGTACGGGTTAGGGTTAGGGTACGGGTTAGGGTTAGGGTACGGGTTAGGGTTAGGTTTAGGGTACGGGTTAGGATTAGGGTTAGGGTTAGGGTTGAGGTACGGGTTAGGGTTAGGGTTAGGGTTAGGGGTTAGGGGTTAGTTTTAGGGTTAGAGTTAGGGTTAGGGTACGGGTTAGGGTACGGGTTAGGGTTATGGTACGGGTTAGTGTTAGGGTTAGAGTTAGGGTTAGGGTACGGTTTAGGGTTAGGGTTAGGGTTAGGGTTAGGATTAGGGTTAGGTTACGGGTCAGGGTTAGGGTTGGGGTTTAGGGTTAGTTTTAGGGTTAGGGTTATGGTTAGGGTTAGTGTACGGTTTAGGGTTAGGGTACGGGTTAGTGTTAGGGTACGGGTTAGGGTTAGGGTTAGGTTTAGGGTACGGGTTAGGGTACGGGTTAGGGGTTAGGGTTAGGGTATGGGTTAGGTTAGGCTTAGGGTATGGGTTAGGGTTAGGGTTAGGGTTAGTGTTAGGGTTAAAGTACGGGTTAGGGTTAGGGTTAGGGTTAGGGTTAGGGTTATGGGTTAGGAGTTAGGGTTAGGTTTAGGGTTAGGGTTAGGGTACGGGTTAGTGTACGAGTTAGGGTTAGGGTTAGGGTTAGGGTACGGGTTAGGGTTAGGGTTAGGGTTAGGTTACGAGTTAGGTTTAGGGTACGGCTTAGGGTTAGGGTTAGGATACGGGTTAGGGTTAGGGTTAGGGGTTAGGGTTAGGGTTAGGGTTAGGGTTAGGGGTAGGTTACGGGTTAGGTTTAGGGTACGGTTTAGGGTTAGGGTTAGGGTACGGGTTAGGTTTAAGGTACGGGTTAGGGATAGGGTTAGGATACGGGTTAGGGTTAGGGTTAGGGGTTAGGGTTAGGGTTAGGGTTAGGGTTAGGGTTAGGGGTAGGTTAAGGGTTAGGGTTAGGGTACGGTTTAGGGTTAGGGTTAGGGTACCGGTTAGGGTTAGGGTACGGGTTAGGGTTAGGGTACGGGTTAGGGTTAGGTTTAGGGCACGGGTTAGGGTTAGGGTTAGGTTACGGGTTAGGTTTAGGTTTAGGGTTAGGGTTAGGGTTAGGGTTAGGGTACGGGTTAGGGTTAGGGTTAGGGTAAGGTTTAGGGTTAGGGTACGGGTTAGGGTTAGGTTTAGGGTATGGGTTAGGGTTAGGGTTAGGGTTGGGATTAGGGTACGGTTTAGGGTTAGGGTTAGGGTACGGGTTAGGTTTAGGGAACAGGTTAGGGTTAGGGTATGGGTTAGTGTTAGGGTTAGGGTAAGGGTTAGGGTTAGGGTTAGGGGTTAGTGTTAGGGTTAGGTTTAGGGTACGGGTTAGGGTTAGGGTACGGGTTAGAGTTAGGGTTAGGGGTTAGGGTTAGGGTTAGGTTTTGGGTTAGGTTTAGGGTACGGGTTAGGGTTAGGCTACGGGTTAGGGTTAGGGTCAGGGTTAGGGGTTAGTGTTAGGGTTAGGGTTAGGGTACGGGTTAGGGTGAGGGTACGGGTTAGGTTTAGGGTTCGGGTTAGGTTTAGGTTTAGGGTACGGGTTAGGGTTAGGGTTAGGGGTTAGGGTTAGGGTTAGTGTTAGGGTTAGGTTACGGGTTAGGGTTAGGGTTAGGGTTAGGGTTAGGGTTAGGGTACGTGGTAGGGTTAGGGTTAGGGTACGGGTTAGGGTTAGGGTACGGGTTAGGGTTAGGGTTAGGGTACGCGTTAGGGTTAGGGTTAGGGTACGTGTTAGGGTTAGGGTTAGGGTTAGGGTTAAGGGTTAGGGTTAGGGTTAGGGTTAGGGTTAGGGTACGGGTTATGGTACGGGTTAGGGTTATGGTTAGTGTTAGGGTTAGGGGTAGGTTACGGGATAGGGTTAGGATTAGGGTACGATTTAGGGTTAGGGTACGGTTTAGGGTTAGGTTTAGGGTTAGGGTACGGGTTAGGGTTAGGGTACGGGTTAGGGTTAGGGTTAGGTTTAGGGTTAGGATTGGGGTTAGGAAAGGGTTAGGGTTAGGGTTAGGGTTAGGGTTAGGGTTAGGGTACGGGTTAAGGTTAGGGTTAGGGTACGGGTTAGGGTTATGGTTAGTGTTAGGGTTAGGGTTAGGGTACGGGTTAGGGTTAGGGTTAGGGTACGGGTTAGGGTTAGGGTTAGGGGTTAGGGTTAGGATTAGGGTTCGGGTTAGGGTTAGGGTACGGGTAGGGTTAGGGTTAGGGTTAGGGTTAGGGTTAGGGTTAGGGTACGGATTAGGGTTAGGATTAGCGTTAGGTTTAGGGTACCGTTTAGGTTTAGAGTTAGGGTTAGTGTTAGGTTTAGGGTACAGGTTTGGGTTAGGGTTAGGGTTAGGGTACGGGTTAGGGTTAGGGTACGGGTTAGGGTTAGGTTTAGGGTACGGGTTAGGTTTAGGGTTAGGGTTATGTTTAGGGTTAGGGTACGGGATAGGGTTAGGGTTAGGGTTAGGGTTAGGTTATGGGTTAGGGTTAGGGTTAGGGTTATGGTACGGGTTAGTGTTAGGGTTAGGGTTAGGATTAGGGTTAGGGTTAGGTTTAGGGTACGGGTTAGGGTTAGGGTTAGGATTAGGGTTAGGGTACGGGTCAGGGTTAGGGTTGGGGTTTAGGGTTAGGGTTAGGGTTAGGGTTAGTGTTAGGGTTAGGGTTAGTGTACGGGTTAGGGTCCGGGTTAGGGTTAGGGTTAGGGTTAGGGTTAGGGGTAGGTTAAGGGTTAGGGTTAGGGTACGGTTTAGGGTTAGGGTTAGGGTACCGGTTAGGGTTAGGGTACGGGTTAGGGTTAGGGTACGGGTTAGGGTTAGGTTTAGGGCACGGGTTAGGGTTAGGGTTAGGTTACGGGTTAGGTTTAGGTTTAGGGTTAGGGTTAGGGTTAGTGTTAGGGTTAGGGTACGGGTTAGGGTTAGGGTTAGGGTAAGGTTTAGGGTTAGGGTACGGGTTAGGGTTAGGTTTAGGGTATGGGTTAGGGTTAGGGTTAGGGTTGGGATTAGGGTACGGTTTAGGGTTAGGGTTAGGGTACGGGTTAGGGTTAGGGTACGGGTTAGGCTACGGTTTAGGGTTAGGGTTAGGTTACGGGTTAGGTTTAAGGTACGGGTTAGGGTTAGGGTTAGGGTTAGGGTTAGGGTACGGTTTAGGGTTAGGGTACGGGTTAGGGTACGGGTTAGGGTTTAGGGTTAGGGTTAGGGTACGGATTAGGGTTAGGTTACGGGTTAGGGTTAGGGTTAGGGTACGGGTTAGGGTTAGGGTTAGGGGTTAGTGTTAGTGTTAGGGTTAGTGTTAGGCTATGGGTTAGTGTTAGGGTACGGGTTAGGGTTAGGTTTAGGTTTAGGGTACGGGTTAGGGTTAGGGTACGGGTTAGGATTAGGGTTAGGGTACGGGTTAGTTTTAGGGTTGGGTGTTAGGGTTAGGGTTAGGGTTAGGGTTAGGGTACTGGTTAGGGTTAGGGTACGGGTTAGGGTTAGGTTTAGGGTTACGGTTAGCATACGGGTTAGGGTTAGGGTTAAGGTTAGGGTACGGGTTAGGGTTAGGGTACTGGTTAGGGTGAGGGTTAGGAAAGGGTTAGGGTTAGGGTTAGGGTACGGGTTAGGGGTTAGGGTTAGGGTATGGGTTAGGTTAGGCTTAGGGTATGGGTTAGGGTTAGGGTTAGGGTTAGTGTTAGGGTTAAAGTACGGGTTAGGGTTAGGGTTAGGGTTAGGGTTAGGGTTATGGGTTAGGAGTTAGGGTTAGGTTTAGGGTTAGGGTTAGGGTACGGGTTAGTGTACGAGTTAGGGTTAGGGTTAGGGTTAGGGTACGGGTTAGGGTTAGGGTTAGGGTTAGGTTACGAGTTAGGTTTAGGGTACGGGTTAGGGTTAGGGTTAGGATACGGGTTAGGGTTAGGGTTAGGGGTTAGGGTTAGGGTTAGGGTTAGGGTTAGGGGTAGGTTACGGGTTAGGTTTAGGGTACGGTTTAGGGTTAGGGTTAGGGTACGGGTTAGGTTTAAGGTACGGGTTAGGGTTAGGGTTAGGATACGGGTTAGGGTTAGGGTTAGGGGTTAGGGTTAGGGTTAGGGTTAGGGTTAGGGTTAGGGGTAGGTTAAGGGTTAGGGTTAGGGTACGGTTTAGGGTTAGGGTTAGGGTACCGGTTAGGGTTAGGGTACGGGTTAGGGTTAGGGTACGGGTTAGGGTTAGGTTTAGGGCACGGGTTAGGGTTAGGTTACGGGTTAGGTTTAGGTTTAGGGTTAGGGTTAGGGTTAGTGTTAGGGTTAGGGTACGGGTTAGGGTTAGGGTTAGGGTAAGGTTTAGGGTTAGGGTACGGGTTAGGGTTAGGTTTAGGGTATGGGTTAGGGTTAGGGTTAGGGTTGGGATTAGGGTACGGTTTAGGGTTAGGGTTAGGGTACGGGTTAGGTTTAGGGAACAGGTTAGGGTTAGGATATGGGTTAGGGTTAGGGTTAGGGTAAGGGTTAGGGTTAGGGTTAGGGGTTAGTGTTAGGGTTAGGTTTAGGGTACGGGTTAGGGTTAGTGTTAGGGTTAGGGTACGGGTTAGTGTTAGGGTTAGGGTTAGGGTTAGGGTTAGGATAAGGGTACGGGTTCGGTTAAGGGTTAGGGTTAGGGTTAGGGTTAGGGTACGGGTTAGGGTTAGGGTACGGGTTAGGGTTAGGTTTAGGGTTAGGTTTAGGGTACGGGATAGGGTTCGGGTTAGGGTACGTGTTAGTGTTAGGGTTAGAGTTAGGATTAGGGTTAGGGTTAGTTTTAGGTTACGGGTTAGGTTTAGTGTTAGGGTTAGGGTTAGAGTTAGGGTACGGGTTAGTGTTAGGGTTAGGGTTAGGATTAGGGTTATGGTTAGGGTTAGGGTACGGGTTAGTTTAAGGGTTAGGGTTAGGGTTAGGTTTAGGGTTAGGGTTAGGGTACGGGTTAGGGTTCGGGTTAGGGTTAGGGTTAGGTTTAGGGTTAGCGTACGGGTTAGGGTTAGGGTAGGGTTAGGGTACGGGTTAGGGTTAGGGTACGGGTTAGGGTTAGGGTACGGGTTAGGCTACGGTTTAGGTTTAGGGTTAGGTTACGGTTAGGTTTAAGGTACGGGTTAGGGTTAGGGTTAGGGTTAGGGTACGGTTTAGGGTTAGGGTACGGGTTAGGGTACGGGTTAGGGTTTAGGGTTAGGGTTAGGGTACGGATTAGGGTTAGGTTACGGGTTAGGGTTAGGGTTAGGGTACGGGGTTAGGGTTAGGGTTAGGGGTTAGTGTTAGTGTTAGGGTTAGTGTTAGGCTATGGGTTAGTGTTAGGGTACGGGTTAGGGTTAGGTTTAGGTTTAGGGTACGGGTTAGGGTTAGGGTAACGGGTTAGGATTAGGGTTAGGGTACGGGTTAGGTTTAGGGTTGGGTGTTAGGGTTAGGGTTAGTGTTAGGGTTAGGGTACTGGTTAGGGTTAGGGTACGGGTTAGGGTTAGGGTTAGGGTTACGGTTAGGCATACGGGTTAGGGTTAGGGTTAAGGTTAGGGTACGGTTAGGGTTAGGGTACTGGTTAGGGTTAGGGTTAGGAAAGGGTTAGGGTTAGGGTTAGGGTACGGGTTAGGTTTAGGGTACGGGTTAGTGTTAGGGTTAGGGCTAGGGTTAGCGTACGGGTTAGGGTTAGTGTTAGGGTTAGGGTAAGGGTTAGGGTACGGGTTTAGGGTTAGGGTACGGGTTAGGGTTAGGGTTAGGGTTAGGGTTAGGGTACTGGTTAGGGTTAGGAAAGGGTTAATGTTAGGGTTAGGGTTAGGGTTAGGGTTAGGGTACTGGTTAGGGTTAGGAAAGGGTTAATGTTAGGGTTAGGGTTAGGGTTAGGGTATGGGTTAAGGTGAGGTTTAGGGTATGGGTTAGGTTTAGGGTTAGGGTTAGGGTTCGGATTAGGGTTAGGGTTAGGGTTAGGGGTTAGGGGTTACGGTTAGGGTTATGGTTAGGGTTAGGGTTAGGGTACGGGTCAGGGTACGGGTTAGGGTTAGGGTTAGGTTTAGTGTTAGGGTACGGGTTAGTGTTAGGGTTAGGGTTAGGGTTAGGGTTAGGGTACGGGTTAGGTTTTAGGGTTAGGTTTAGGGTTAAGGTACGGGTTAGTCTTAGGGTTAGGGTTAGGGTTAGAGTTTGGCTACGGGTTAGTGTTAGGGTTAGGTTTAGGGTTAGGGTTAGGGTAGGGTTAGGTTTAGGGTTCGGGTTAGGGTTAGGGTACGGTTTAGGGTTAGGTTACGGTTTAGGGTTAGGGTTAGGGTTAGGGTTAGGTTTAGGGTACGGGTTAGGGTTAGGGTTAGGGTTTGGGTTAGGGTTAGGGTTAGGGTACGGTTAGGGTTCGGGTTAGGGTTAGGGTACGGTTTAGGGTTAGGGTACGGGTTAGTGTTAGGGTTAGGGTACGGTTAGGGTTAGGGTTAGGGTTAGGGTACGGGTTAGTGTTAGGGTTAGGGTTAGGGTACGGGTTAGGGTTAAGTTTAGGGGTTAGGGAACGGGTTAGGGTTAGGTTTAGGGTTAGTGGTAGGGTTAGCGTACGGGTTAGGGGTTAGGGTTCGGGTTAGGGTTAGGGTACGGTTTAGGTTAGGGTACGGGTTAGGGTTAGGGTTAGGGTTAGGTTTAGGTTTAGGGTACGGGTTAGGTTAGGGTTAGGGTTAGGGTACGGGTTAGTGTTAGGGTTAGGGTTAGGGTACGGTTAGGGTTAGGGTTAGGGTTAGGTTTAGGAAAGGGTTAGGGTTAGGGTTAGGGTACGGGTTAGGGTTAGGGTTAGGTTTAGGGTACGGGTTAGGGGTAAGGTACGGGTTAGGCTTAGGGTACTTGCTAGGGTACTGGTTAGGGTTAGGGTTAGGGTACGGGTTAGGGTTAGGGTTGGGTTAGGGTTAGGGTTAGGGTTAGGGTTAGGGTATGGGTTAGGGTTAGGGTACGGGTTAGGTTACGGGTTAGGGGCTAGGGTTAGGGTTATTGTTAGGGTTAGGGTTAGGGTACGGGTTAGGGTTAGGGACGTTAGGTAGGGTTAGGGTTAGGGTTAGGTTAGGTAGGAATAGCGTACGGGTTAGGGTTAGGGTTAGGGTTAGGGTACGGTTAGGGTTAGGGTACGGGTTAGGGTTAGGGTTAGGGTACGGTTTAGGGTTAGGGTTAGGGTTAGGGTTGGTGTTAGGGTTAGGGTACGGGTTAGGGTTAGTCTTAGGGTTAGGGTAAGGATTAGGGTACGGGTTAGGATTAGGGTTAGGGTTAGGGTTAGGTTTAGGGTACGGGTTAGTGTTAGTGTTACGGAAAGGGTTAAGGTTATGGTACGGTTAGGGTACGGGTTAGGGTTATGGTATGGGTTAGGGTACTGGTTAGGGTAAGGGTAGTGTTAGGGTTATGGTTAGGGTACGGGTTAGGGTTAGGGTACGGGTTAGGGTTCGGGTACGGGTTAGGGTTAGGGTCCGAGTTAGGGTTAGTTTTAGGGGATAGGGTTAGGGTTAGGTTTAGGGTTAGGGTACGGGTTAGGTTTAGGGTATGGGTTAGGGTTAGGGTTATTGTACGGGTTAGGGGTTAGGGTTAGTGGCTTAGGGTTAGGGTTAGGGTTAGGGTTAGGGTACGGGTTAGGGTTAGGGTATGGGTTAGGGTTAGGGTTAGGGTACGTTTTAGGGTTAGGGTACGGGTTAGTGTTAGGGTACGGGTTAGGGTTAGGTTTAGGGTACTTGTTAGCGTTAGGGTTAGGGGTTAGGGTTAGGGTTAGGGTTAGCGTACGGGTTAGGGTTAGGTTTGGGTTTAGGGTTAGGTTTAGGGTACAGGTTAATGTTAGGGTACAGGTTAGGGTTAGGTTTAGGGTTAGGGTTAGGGTTAGGGTTAGGAAAGGGTTAGGGTTAGGGTTAGGTTTAGGGTACGGGTTAGGGTTAGGGTTAGGGTTAGGGTACGGTTTAGTGTTAGGGTTAGGGTTAGGATTAGGGTTAGGTTAGGGTTAGGGTAACGGGTTAGGTTAAGTGTTAGGGTTAGGGTTAGGGTACGGTTTAGGGTTAGGGTTAGGTTTAGGGATTAGGGTTAGGGTTTGGATACGGGTTAGGGTACGGGTTATTGTTAGGGTTAGGGTTAGGGTTAGGGTACGGGTTAGGGTTAGGGTTAGGGTTAGGGTTAGGTTACGGGTTAGGGTTAGGGTTAGGGCTGGATTAGGTTAAGGGTTAGTGTTAGGGTTAGGGTTGGGATTAGGGTTAGGGTTAGGTTTAGGGTATGGGTTAGGGTTAGTGTTAGGGTTAGGGTACGGGTTAGTGTTAGGGTTAGGGTTAGGATTAGGGTTCGGGTTAGGATAAGGGTACGGGTTCGGTTAAGGGTTAGGGTTAGGGTTAGGGTTAGGGTACGGGTTAGGGTTAGGTTTAGGGTTAGGTTTAGGGTACGGGTTAGGGTTAATGTACGGATTAGTGTTAGGGTTAGGGTACGGGTTAGTGTTAGGGTTAGAGTTAGGATTAGGGTTAGGGTTAGGTTTAGGGTACGTGTTAGGGTTAGGGTTAGGGTTAGGGTTAGGGTTAGGGTACGGGTTAGGTTAAGGGTTAGGGTTAGGGTTAGGGGTTAGGTTTAGGGTACCGGGTTAGGGTTAGGGTACGGGTTAGGGTTAAGGTACGGGTTAGGGTTAGGGTTAGGGTTAGGTTTAGGGTACGGGTTAGGTTTAGGGTACGTATTATCGTTAGGGTTATTGTACGGGTTAGGGTTAGGGTTAGGTGTTAGGGTTAGGGTAAGGGTTAGGGTTAGGGTTAGGGTACGGGTTAGGGTTAGGGTACGGGTTAGGGTTAGGGTTAGGATACGGTTAGGGTTAGGGTACGGGTTAGGGTTAGGGTACGTGTTAGGGTTAGGGTTAGGGTACTTGTTAGAGTTAGGGTTCGGGGTTAGGGTTAGGGTTAGGCTTAGGGTACGGGTTAGGGTTAGTGTTAGGATTAGGGTTAGCGTACGAGTTAGTGTTAGGGTATGGGTTAGGGTTAGGGTTAGGGTACGGGTTAGGGTTAGGTTTAGGGTTTAGGGTTTGGGTTAGGGTACGGGTTAGGGTTAGGGTTAGGGTACGGGTTAGGGTTAGGGTTACTGTTAGGGTTAGGTTTAGCGTACGTGTTAGGGTGAGCGTTAGGGTTAGGGTTAGGGTTAGGGTAAGGGTTAGGGTTAGATTTAGGGTTAGGGTAAGTGTTAGGGTACGGGTTAGGGTTAGGATTAGGGTTAGGGTTAGGTTTAGGGTACGGGTTAGGGTTAAGGTTTAGGGTTACGTTTAGGTTTAGGGTACGGTTTAGGGTACGGGTTAGTGTTAGTGTTAGGGTACGGGTTAGTGTTAGGGTTAGTGTTAGGATTAGGGTTAGGGTTAGGGTTAGGGTACGGGTTAGGTTAAGTGTTAGGGTTAGGGTTAGGGTACGGGTTAGGGTTAAGGTTAGATTTAGGATTAGGGTTAGGGTTAGGATACGGGTTAGGGTACGGGTTAGTGTTAGGGTTAGGGTTAGGGTTTGGGTACGGGTTAGGGTTAGGGTTAGGGTTAGGTTACGGGTTAGGGTTAGGGTTAGGGTTAGTGTTAGGGTACGGGTTAGTGTTAGGGTTAGGGTTAGGATTAGGGTTAGGGTTAGGTTTAGGGTACGGGTTAGGGTTAGTGTTAGGGTTAGGGTATGGGTTAGTGTTAGGGTTAGGGTTAGGGTTAGGGTTAGGATAAGGGTACGGGTTCGGTTAAGGGTTAGGGTTAGGGTTAGGGTTAGGGTACGGGTTAGGGTTAGGGTACGGGTTAGGGTTAGGTTTAGGGTTAGGTTTAGGGTACGGGTTAGGGTTCGGGTTAGGGTACGTGTTAGTGTTAGGGTTAGAGTTAGGATTAGGGTTAGGGTTAGTTTTAGGTTACGGGTTAGGGTTAGTGTTAGGGTTAGGGTTAGAGTTAGGGTACGGGTTAGTGTTAGGGTTAGGGTTAGGATTAGGGTTATGGTTAGGGTTAGGGTACGGGTTAGTTTAAGGGTTAGGGTTAGGGTTAGGTTTAGGGTTAGGGTTAGGGTACGGGTTAGGGTTAGGGTTAGGTTTAGGGTACAGGTTAGGGTTAGGGTTAGGGGTTAGGGTTAGGGTAAATATTAGGGTTAGGGTTAGGGTAAGGTTTAGGTTTAGGGTACGGGTTAGGGTTAGGGTTAGGGTTAGTGTTAGTGTTAAAGTACGGGATAGGTTTAGGGTTAGGGTTAGGGTTAGGGTTAGGGGTTAGGGGTTAGGGTTAGGGTTAGGGTTAGGGTACGGGTTAGGGTACGCGTTAGGGTTAGGGTTACGGTTAGGGTACGGGTTAGGGTAAGGGTTAGGGTTAGTGTTAGGATTAGGGTTAGGGTACGGGTTAGGGTTAGGTTTAGGGTAAGTGTTAGGGTACGGGTTAGGCTTAGGGTTAGGGTTAGGTTTAGGGTACGGTTTAAGGTTAGGGTTAGGGTTAGGGTTAGGATACGGGTTAGGGTTAGGGTTAGGGGTTAGGGTTAGGTTTAGTGTTAGGGTACTGGTTAGGGTTAGGGTACAGAGTAGGGTTAGGGTTAGGATTAGGTTTACGGTATGGGTTAGGGTTAGGGTACGGGTTAGGGTTAGGGTTAGGGGTTAGGGTTAGGGTTAGTGTTAGCGTACGGGTTAGGGTTAGGGTTAGGTTTAGGGTTAGGGTACGGGTTAGGGTTAGGGTACGGGTTAGGGTTAGGGTTAGGTTTAGGGTTAGGATTGGGGTTAGGAAAGGGTTAGGGTTAGGGTTAGGGTTAGGGTTAGGGTTAGGGTACGGGTTAAGGTTAGGGTTAGGGTACGGGTTAGGGTTAGGGTTAGGGGTTAGGGTTAGGGTTAGGGTTAGGTTTAGGGTACCGTTTAGGTTTAGAGTTAGGGTTTGTGTTAGGTTTAGGGTACAGGTTTGGGTTAGGGTTAGGGTTAGGGTACGGGTTAGGGTTAGGGTACGGGTTAGGGTTAGGTTTAGGGTACGGGTTAGGTTTAGGGTTAGGGTTATGGTTAGGGTTAGGGTACGGGATAGGGTTAGGGTTAGGTTTAGGGTTAGGTTATGGGTTAGGGTTAGGGTTAGGGTTATGGTACGGGTTAGTGTTAGGGTTAGGGTTAGGATTAGGGTTAGGGTTAGGTTTAGGGTACGGGTTAGGGTTAGGGTTAGGATTAGGGTTAGGGTACGGGTCAGGGTTAGGGTTGGGGTTTAGGGTTAGGGTTAGGGTTAGGGTTAGTGTTAGGGTTAGGGTTAGTGTACGGGTTAGGGTCCGGGTTAGGGTTAGGGTTAGGGTTAGGGTTAGGGTACGGGTTAGGGTTAAGGTTAGGGTTAGGGTTAGGTTTAGGAAAGGGTTAGGGTATGGGTTAGGGTTAGGGTTAGGATTAGGGTTAGGGTTAGGGTACGGGTTAGGGTTAGGGTACGGGTTAGGGTACGGGTTAGGTTTAGTGTACGGGTTAGGGTTAGGGTTAGGGTTAGGGTTAGGGTACGGGTTAGGGTTAGGTTTAGGGTACGGGTTAGGATTAGGGTTAGGGTTAGGGTTGAGGTACGGGTTAGGGTTAGGGTTAGGGTTAGGGGTTAGGGGTTAGTTTTAGGGTTAGAGTTAGGGTTAGGGTACGGGTTAGGGTACGGGTTAGGGTTATGGTACGGGTTAGTGTTAGGGTTAGAGTTAGGGTTAGGGTACGGTTTAGGGTTAGGGTTAGGGTTAGGGTTAGGATTAGGGTTAGGTTACGGGTCAGGGTTAGGGTTGGGGTTTAGGGTTAGTTTTAGGGTTAGGGTTATGGTTAGGGTTAGTGTACGGTTTAGGGTTAGGGTACGGGTTAGTGTTAGGGTACGGGTTAGGGTTAGGGTTAGGTTTAGGGTATGGGTTAGGGTACGGGTTAGGGGTTAGGGTTAGGGTATGGGTTAGGTTAGGCTTAGGGTATGGGTTAGGGTTAGGGTTAGGGTTAGTGTTAGGGTTAAAGTACGGGTTAGGGTTAGGGTTAGGGTTAGGGTTAGGGTTAGGGTTATGGGTTAGGAGTTAGGGTTAGGTTTAGGGTTAGGGTTAGGGTACGGGTTAGTGTACGAGTTAGGGTTAGGGTTAGGGTTAGGGTACGGGTTAGGGTTAGGGTTAGGGTTAGGTTACGAGTTAGGTTTAGGGTACGGGTTAGGGTTAGGGTTAGGATACGGGTTAGGGTTAGGGTTAGGGGTTAGTGTTAGGGTTAGGGTTAGGGTTAGGGGTAGGTTACGGGTTAGGTTTAGGGTACGGTTTAGGGTTAGGGTTAGGGTACGGGTTAGGTTTAAGGTACGGGTTAGGGTTAGGGTTAGGATACGTGTTAGGGTTAGGGTTAGGGGTTAGGGTTAGGGTTAGGGTTAGGGTTAGGGTTAGGGGTAGGTTAAGGGTTAGGGTTAGGGTACGGTTTAGGGTTAGGGTTAGGGTACCGGTTAGGGTTAGGGTACGGGTTAGGGTTAGGGTACGGGTTAGGGTTAGGTTTAGGGCACGGGTTAGGGTTAGGGTTAGGTTACGGGTTAGGTTTAGGTTTAGGGTTAGAGTTAGGGTTACTGTTAGGGTTAGGGTACGGGTTAGGGTTAGGGTTAGGGTAAGGTTTAGGGTTAGGGTACGGGTTAGGGTTAGGTTTAGGGTATGGGTTAGGGTTAGGGTTAGGGTTGGGATTAGGGTACGGTTTAGGGTTAGGGTTAGGGTACGGGTTAGGTTTAGGGAACAGGTTAGGGTTAGGGTATGGGTTAGGGTTAGGGTTAGGGTAAGGGTTAGGGTTAGGGTTAGGGGTTAGTGTTAGGGTTAGGTTTAGGGTACGGGTTAGGGTTAGGGTACGGGTTAGAGTTAGGGTTAGGGGTTAGGGTTAGGGTTAGGTTTTGGGTTAGGTTTAGGGTACGGGTTAGGGTTAGGCTACGGGTTAGGGTTAGGGTCAGGGTTAGGGGTTAGTGTTAGGGTTAGGGTTAGGGTACGGGTTAGGGTGAGGGTACGGGTTAGGTTTAGGGTTCGGGTTAGGTTTAGGTTTAGGGTACGGGTTAGGGTTAGGGTTAGGGGTTAGGGTTAGGGTTAGGGTTAGGGTTAGGTTACGGGTTAGGGTTAGGGTTAGGGTTAGGGTTAGGGTTAGGGTACGTGGTAGGGTTAGGGTTAGGGTACGGGTTAGGGTTAGGGTACGGGTTAGGGTTAGGGTTAGGGTACGCGTTAGGGTTAGGGTTAGGGTACGTGTTAGGGTTAGGGTTAGGGTTAGGGTTAAGGGTTAGGGTTAGTGTTAGGGTTAGGGTTAGGGTACGGGTTATGGTACGGGTTAGGGTTATGGTTAGTGTTAGGGTTAGGGGTAGGTTACGGGATAGGGTTAGGATTAGGGTACGATTTAGGGTTAGGGTACGGTTTAGGGTTAGGTTTAGGGTTAGGGTACGGGTTAGGGTTAGGGTACGGGTTAGGGTTAGGGTTAGGTTTAGGGTTAGGATTGGGGTTAGGAAAGGGTTAGGGTTAGGGTTAGGGTTAGGGTTAGGGTTAGGGTACGGGTTAAGGTTAGGGTTAGGGTACGGTTTAGGGTTATGGTTAGTGTTAGGGTTAGGGTTAGGGTACGGGTTAGGGTTAGGGTTAGGGTACGGGTTAGGGTTAGGGTTAGGGGTTAGGGTTAGGATTAGGGTTCGGGTTAGGGTTAGGGTACGGGTAGGGTTAGGGTTAGGGTTAGGGTTAGGGTTAGGGTTAGGGTACGGATTAGGGTTAGGATTAGCGTTAGGTTTAGGGTACCGTTTAGGTTTAGAGTTAGGGTTAGTGTTAGGTTTAGGGTACAGGTTTGGGTTAGGGTTAGGGTTAGGGTACGGGTTAGGGTTAGGGTACGGGTTAGGGTTAGGTTTAGGGTACGGGTTAGGTTTAGGGTTAGGGTTATGTTTAGGGTTAGGGTACGGGATAGGGTTAGGTTTAGGGTTAGGGTTAGGTTATGGGTTAGGGTTAGGGTTAGGGTTATGGTACGGGTTAGTGTTAGGGTTAGGGTTAGGATTAGGGTTAGGGTTAGGTTTAGGGTACGGGTTAGGGTTAGGGTTAGGATTAGGGTTAGGGTACGGGTCAGGGTTAGGGTTGGGGTTTAGGGTTAGGGTTAGGGTTAGGGTTAGTGTTAGGGTTAGGGTTAGTGTACGGGTTAGGGTCCGGGTTAGGTTTAGGGTTAGGGTTAGGGTTAGGGGTAGGTTAAGGGTTAGGGTTAGGGTACGGTTTAGGGTTAGGGTTAGGGTACCGGTTAGGGTTAGGGTACGGGTTAGGGTTAGGGTACGGGTTAGGGTTAGGTTTAGGGCACGGGTTAGGGTTAGGGTTAGGTTACGGGTTAGGTTTAGGTTTAGGGTTAGGGTTAGGGTTAGTGTTAGGGTTAGGGTACGGGTTAGGGTTAGGGTTAGGGTAAGGTTTAGGGTTAGGGTACGGGTTAGGGTTAGGTTTAGGGTATGGGTTAGGGTTAGGGTTAGGGTTGGGATTAGGGTACGGTTTAGGGTTAGGGTTAGGGTACGGGTTAGGGTTAGGGTACGGGTTAGGCTACGGTTTAGGGTTAGGGTTAGGTTACGGGTTAGGTTTAAGGTACGGGTTAGGGTTAGGGTTAGGGTACGGTTTAGGGTTAGGGTACGGGTTAGGGTACGGGTTAGGGTTTAGGGTTAGGGTTAGGGTACGGATTAGGTTTAGGTTACGGGTTAGGGTTAGGGTTAGGGTACGGGTTAGGGTTAGGGTTAGGGGTTAGTGTTAGTGTTAGGGTTAGTGTTAGGCTATGGGTTAGTGTTAGGGTACGGGTTAGGGTTAGGTTTAGGTTTAGGGTACGGGTTAGGGTTAGGGTACGGGTTAGGATTAGGGTTAGGGTACGGGTTAGGTTTAGGGTTGGGTGTTAGGGTTAGGGTTAGGGTTAGGGTTAGGGTACTGGTTAGGGTTAGGGTACGGGTTAGGGTTAGGGTTAGGGTTACGGTTAGCATACGGGTTAGGGTTAGGGTTAAGGTTAGGGTACGGGTTAGGGTTAGGGTACTGGTTAGGGTTAGGGTTAGGAAAGGGTTAGGGTTAGGGTTAGGGTACGGGTTAGGTTTAGGGTACGGGTTAGTGTTAGGGTTAGGGCTATGGTTAGCGTACGGGTTAGGGTTAGTGTTAGGGTTAGGGTAAGGGTTAGGGTACGGGTTAGGGTTAGGGTACGGGTTAGGGTTAGGGTTAGGGTTAGGGTTAGGGTACTGGTTAGGGTTAGGAAAGGGTTAATGTTAGGGTTAGGGTTAGGGTTAGGGTTAGGGTTAGTGTTAGGATTAGGGTTAGGGTTAGGGTTAGGGTACGGGTTAGGTTAAGTGTTAGGGTTAGGGTTAGGGTACGGGTTAGGGTTAAGGTTAGATTTAGGATTAGGGTTAGGGTTAGGATACGGGTTAGGGTACGGGTTAGTGTTAGGGTTAGGGTTAGGGTTTGGGTACGGGTTAGGGTTAGGGTTAGGGTTAGGTTACGGGTTAGGGTTAGGGTTAGGGTTAGTGTTAGGGTACGGGTTAGTGTTAGGGTTAGGGTTAGGATTAGGGTTAGGGTTAGGTTTAGGGTACGGGTTAGGGTTAGTGTTAGGGTTAGGGTACGGGTTAGTGTTAGGGTTAGGGTTAGGGTTAGGGTTAGGATAAGGGTACGGGTTCGGTTAAGGGTTAGGGTTAGGGTTAGGGTTAGGGTACGGGTTAGGGTTAGGGTACGGGTTAGGGTTAGGTTTAGGGTTAGGTTTAGGGTACGGGTTAGGGTTCGGGTTAGGGTACGTGTTAGTGTTAGGGTTAGAGTTAGGATTAGGGTTAGGGTTAGTTTTAGGTTACGGGTTAGGGTTAGTGTTAGGGTTAGGGTTAGAGTTAGGGTACGGGTTAGTGTTAGGGTTAGGGTTAGGATTAGGGTTATGGTTAGGGTTAGGGTACGGGTTAGTTTAAGGGTTAGGGTTAGGGTTAGGTTTAGGGTTAGGGTTAGGGTACGGGTTAGGGTTCGGGTTAGGGTTAGGGTTAGGTTTAGGGTTAGCGTACGGGTTAGGGTTAGGGTAGGGTTAGGGTACGGGTTAGGGTTAGGGTACGGGTTAGGGTTAGGGTACGGGTTAGGCTACGGTTTAGGGTTAGGGTTAGGTTACGGGTTAGGTTTAGGGTACGGGTTAGGGTTAGGGTTAGGGTTAGGGTACGGTTTAGGGTTAGGGTACGGGTTAGGGTACGGGTTAGGGTTTAGGGTTAGGGTTAGGGTACGGATTAGGGTTAGGTTACGGGTTAGGGTTAGGGTTAGGGTACGGGTTAGGGTTAGGGTTAGGGGTTAGTGTTAGTGTTAGGGTTAGTGTTAGGCTATGGGTTAGTGTTAGGGTACGGGTTAGGGTTAGGGTTAGGGTACGGGTTAGGTTTAGAGTTGGGTGTTAGGGTTAGGGTTAGGGTTAGGGTTAGGGTACTGGTTAGGGTTAGGGTACGGGTTAGGGTTAGGGTTAGGGTTACGGTTAGCATACGGGTTAGGGTTAGGGTTAAGGTTAGGGTACGGGTTAGGGTTAGGGTACTGGTTAGGGTTAGGGTTAGGAAAGGGTTAGGGTTAGGGTTAGGGTACGGGTTAGGTTTAGGGTACGGGTTAGTGTTAGGGTTAGGGCTAGGGTTAGCGTACGGGTTAGGGTTAGTGTTAGGGTTAGGGTAAGGATTAGGGTACGGGTTAGGGTTAGGGTACGGGTTAGGGTTAGGGTTAGGGTTAGGGTTAGGGTACTGGTTAGGGTTAGGAAAGGGTTAATGTTAGGGTTAGGGTTAGGGTTAGGGTACTGTTTAGGGTTAGGAAAGGGTTAATGTTAGGGTTAGGGTTAAGGTTAGGGTATGGGTTAAGGTGAGGTTTAGGGTATGGGTTAGGTTTAGGGTTAGGGTTAGGGTTCGGATTAGGGTTAGGGTTAGGGTTAGGGGTTAGGGGTTACGGTTAGGGTTATGGTTAGGGTTAGGGTTAGGTACGGGTCAGGGTACGGGTTAGGGTTAGGGTTAGGTTTAGTGTTAGGGTACGGGTTAGTGTTAGGGTTAGGGTTAGGGTTAGGGTTAGGGTACGGGTTAGGTTTAGGGTTAGGTTTAGGGTTAAGGTACGGGTTAGTCTTAGGGTTAGGGTTAGGGTTAGAGTTTGGGTACGGGTTAGTGTTAGGGTTAGGTTTAGGGTTAGGGTTAGGGTAGGGTTAGGTTTAGGGTTCGGGTTAGGGTTAGGGTACGGTTTAGGGTTAGGTTACGGTTTAGGGTTAGGGTTAGGGTTAGGGTTAGGTTTAGGGTACGGGTTAGGGTTAGGGTTAGGGTTTGGGTTAGGGTTAGGGTTAGGGTACGGGTTAGGGTTCGGGTTAGGGTTAGGGTACGGTTTAGGGTTAGGGTACGGGTTAGTGTTAGGGTTAGGGTACGGGTTAGGGTTAGGGTTAGGGTTAAGTTTAGGGTTAGGGAACGGGTTAGGGTTAGGTTTAGGGTTAGTGGTAGGGTTAGCGTACGGGTTAGGGTTAGGGTTCGGGTTAGGGTTAGGGTACGGTTTAGGGTTAGGGTACGGGTTAGGGTTAGGGTTAGGGTTAGGTTTAGGGTTAGGGTACGGGTTAGGTTTAGGGTTAGGGTTAGGGTACGGGTTAGTGTTAGGGTTAGGGTTAGGGTTAGGGTACGGGTTAGGGTTAGGGTTAGGGTTAGGTTTAGGAAAGGGTTAGGGTTAGGGTTAGGGTACGGGTTAGGGTTAGGGTTAGGTTTAGGGTACGGGTTAGGGTTAAGGTACGGGTTAGGCTTAGGGTACTTGCTAGGGTACTGGTTAGGGTTAGGGTTAGGGTACGGGTTAGGGTTAGGGTTGGGTTAGGGTTAGGGTTAGGGTTAGGGTTAGGGTTAGGGTATGGGTTAGGGTTAGGGTACGGGTTAAGTTACGGGTTAGGGGCTAGGGTTAGGGTTATTGTTAGGGTTAGGGTTAGGGTACGGGTTAGGGTTAGGGTACGGGTTAGGGTTAGGGTTAGGGTTAGGTTTAGGATTAGCGTACGGGTTAGGGTTAGGGTTAGGGTTAGGGTACGGGTTAGGTTTAGGGTACGGGTTAGGGTTAGGGTTAGGGTACGGTTTAGGGTTAGGGTTAGGGTTAGGGTTGGTGTTAGGGTTAGGGTACGGGTTAGGGTTAGTCTTAGGGTTAGGGTAAGGATTAGGGTACGGGTTAGGATTAGGGTTAGGGTTAGGGTTAGGTTTAGGGTACGGGTTAGTGTTAGTGTTACGGAAAGGGTTAAGGTTATGGTACGGGTTAGGGTACGGGTTAGGGTTATGGTACGGGTTAGGGTACGGGTTAGGGTAAGGGTTAGTGTTAGGGTTATGGTTAGGGTACGGGTTAGGGTTAGGGTACGGGTTAGGGTTCGGGTACGGGTTAGGGTTAGGGTCCGGGTTAGGGTTAGTTTTAGGGGATAGGGTTAGGGTTAGGTTTAGGGTTAGGGTACGGGTTAGGTTTAGGGTATGGGTTAGGGTTAGGGTTATTGTACGGGTTAGGGTTAGGGTTAGTGGCTTAGGGTTAGGGTTAGGGTTAGGGTTAGGGTACGGGTTAGGGTTAGGGTATGGGTTAGGGTTAGGGTTAGGGTACGTTTTAGGGTTAGGGTACGGGTTAGGGTTAGGGTACGGGTTAGGGTTAGGTTTAGGGTACTTGTTAGCGTTAGGGTTAGGGGTTAGGGTTAGGGTTAGGGTTAGCGTACGGGTTAGGGTTAGGTTTGGGTTTAGGGTTAGGTTTAGGGTACAGGTTAATGTTAGGGTACAGGTTAGGGTTAGGTTTAGGGTTAGGGTTAGGGTTAGGAAAGGGTTAGGGTTAGGGTTAGGTTTAGGGTACGGGTTAGGGTTAGGGTTAGGGTTAGGGTACGGTTTAGTGTTAGGGTTAGGGTTAGGATTAGGGTTAGGGTTAGGGTTAGGGTACGGGTTAGGTTAAGTGTTAGGGTTAGGGTTAGGGTACGGTTTAGGGTTAGGGTTAGGTTTAGGATTAGGGTTAGGGTTTGGATACGGGTTAGGGTACGGGTTATTGTTAGGGTTAGGGTTAGGGTTAGGGTACGGGTTAGGGTTAGGGTTAGGGTTAGGGTTAGGTTACGGGTTAGGGTTAGGGTTAGGGCTGGATTAGGGTACGGGTTAGTGTTAGGGTTAGGGTTGGGATTAGGGTTAGGGTTAGGTTTAGGGTATGGGTTAGGGTTAGTGTTAGGGTTAGGGTACGGGTTAGTGTTAGGGTTAGGGTTAGGATTAGGGTTCGGTTTAGGATAAGGGTACGGGTTCGGTTAAGGGTTAGGGTTAGGGTTAGGGTTAGGGTACGGGTTAGGGTTAGGTTTAGGGTTAGGTTTAGGGTACGGGTTAGGGTTAATGTACGGATTAGTGTTAGGGTTAGGGTACGGGTTAGTGTTAGGGTTTGAGTTAGGATTAGGGTTAGGGTTAGGTTTAGGGTACGTGTTAGGGTTAGGGTTAGGGTTAGGGTTAGGGTTAGGGTACGGGTTAGGTTAAGGGTTAGGGTTAGGGTTAGGGTTAGGGTTAGGGTACGGGTTAGGGTTACGGTTAGGGTTAGGGTACGTGTTAGGGTTAGGGTACGGGTTAGGGTACGGGTTAGGGTTAGGGTTAGGGTAAGGGTTAGGGTACGGGTTAGGGTTAGGGTTAGGGTTAGGGTTAGGTTTAGGGTACGGGTTAGGGTTAGGGTTAGGGTTAGGGTACTGGTTAGGGTACGGGTTAAGGTTAGGGTACGGGTTAGTGTAAGGTTAGGGTACGGGTTAGGGTTAGGGTTAGAGTTAGGGTTAGGGTACGGGTTAGGGTTAGGTTACGGGTTAGGGTTAGGGTACGGGTTAGTGTTAGGGTTAGGGTTAGGTTTAGGGTACGGGTTAGGTTTAGGGTACGTGTTATCGTTAGGGTTATTGTACGGGTTAGGGTTAGGGGTTAGGGTTAGGGTAAGGGTTAGGGTTAGGGTTAGGGTACGGGTTAGGGTTAGGGTACGGGTTAGGGTTAGGGTTAGGATACGGGTTAGGGTTAGGGTAGGGGTTAGGGTTAGGGTACGTTTTAGGGTTAGGGTTAGGGTACTTGTTAGAGTTAGGGTTAGGGGTTAGGGTTAGGGTTAGGGTTAGGGTACGTGTTAGGGTTAGGGTACGGGTTAGGGTACGGGTTAGGGTTAGGGTTAGGGTAAGGGTTAGGGTTAGGGTTAGGGTAAGGTTTAGGTTTAGGGTACGGGTTAGGGTTAGGGTTAGGGTTAGTGTTAGTGTTAAAGTACGGTTTAGGTTTAGGGTTAGCATTAGGGTTAGGGTTAGGGGTTAGGGGTTAGGGTTAGGGTTAGGATTAGGGTTAGGTTACGGGTTAGGGTACGAGTTAGGGTTAGGGTTAGGGTTAGGGTTAGGGTACGGGTTAGGGTAAGAGTTAAGGTTAGGGTTAGGATTAGGGTTAGTGTACAGGTTATGTTTAGGTTTAGTGTAAGGGTTAGGGTACGGGTTAGGGTTAGGGTTAGGATTAGGTTTAGGTTTAGGGTACGGGGTAGGGTACGGGTTAGGGTTAGGGTTATGGTTAGGGTACGGGTTAGGGTACGTGTTAGGGTTAGGGTACCGGTTAGGGTTAGGGTATGGTTTAGGTTTAGGGTTAGGGGTTAGGGTTAGGTTTAGGGTTAGGGTACGGGTTAGGGTTAGGGTACAGGTTAGGGTTAGGGTAATGGTTAGGATTAGGTTTAGGGTACGGGTTAGGGTTAGGGTACGGATTAGGGTTAGGGTTAGGGTACGGGTTACGGTTAGGGTTAGGGGTTAGGTTTAGGACTAGGATTAGGGTTAGGGTACGGGTTAGGGTTAGGGTACGGGTTAGGGTTAGGGTTAGGGTTAGGGTTAGGGTTAGGGTTAGCATACGGGTTAGGGTTAGGGTTAGGTTTAGGGTTAGGGTTAGGGTTAGGGTACGGTTTAGGGTTAGGGTACGGGTTAGGGTAAGGGTTAGGGTTAGGGTTAGGGTACGGGTTAAGGGTAGGGTTAGTGTACGGGTTAGGGTTAGGGTTAGTGTTAGGGTTAGGGTTAGATTACGTGTTAGGGTACGGGTTAGGTTTAGGGTTAGGGTACGGGTTAGGGTTAGGGTTAGGGTACGGGTTAGGGTTAGGGTTAGTGTTAGGGTACGGGTTAGGGTACGAGTTAGGGTTAGGGTTAGGGTTAGGGTACGGGTTAGGGTTAGGGTTAGGGTACGGGTTAGGGTTCGGGTTAGGGTTAGGGTACGGTTTAGGGTTAGGGTACGGGTTAGTGTTAGGGTTAGGGTACGGGTTAGGGTTAGGGTTAGGGTTAAGTTTAGGGTTAGGGAACGGGTTAGGGTTAGGTTTAGGGTTAGTGGTAGGGTTAGCGTACGGGTTAGGGTTAGGGTTCGGGTTAGGGTTAGGGTACGGTTTAGGGTTAGGGTACGGGTTAGGGTTAGGGTTAGGGTTAGGTTTAGGGTTAGGGTACGGGTTAGGTTTAGGGTTAGGGTTAGGGTACGGGTTAGTGTTAGGGTTAGGGTTAGGGTACGGGTTAGGGTTAGGGTTAGGGTTAGGTTTAGGAAAGGGTTAGGGTTAGGGTTAGGGTACGGGTTAGGGTTAGGGTTAGGTTTAGGGTACGGGTTAGGGTTAAGGTACGGGTTAGGCTTAGGGTACTTGCTAGGGTACTGGTTAGGGTTAGGGTTAGGGTACGGGTTAGGGTTAGGGTTGGGTTAGGGTTAGGGTTAGGGTATGGGTTAGGGTTAGGGTACGGGTTAGGTTACGGGTTAGGGGCTAGGGTTAGGGTTATTGTTAGGGTTAGGGTTAGGGTACGGGTTAGGGTTAGGGTACGGGTTAGGGTTAGGGTTAGGGTTAGGTTTAGGATTAGCGTACGGGTTAGGGTTAGGGTTAGGGTTAGGGTACGGGTTAGGGTTAGGGTACGGGTTAGGGTTAGGGTTAGGGTACGGTTTAGGGTTAGGGTTAGGGTTAGGGTTGGTGTTAGGGTTAGGGTACGGGTTAGGGTTAGTCTTAGGGTTAGGGTAAGGATTAGGGTACGGGTTAGGATTAGGGTTAGGGTTAGGGTTAGGTTTAGGGTACGGGTTAGTGTTAGTGTTACGGAAAGGGTTAAGGTTATGGTACGGGTTAGGGTACGGGTTAGGGTTATGGTACGGGTTAGGGTACGGGTTAGGGTAAGGGTTAGTGTTAGGGTTATGGTTAGGGTACGGGTTAGGGTTAGGGTACGGGTTAGGGTTCGGGTACGGGTTAGGGTTAGGGTCCGGGTTAGGGTTAGTTTTAGGGGATAGGGTTAGGGTTAGGTTTAGGGTTAGGGTACGGGTTAGGTTTAGGGTATGGGTTAGGGTTAGGGTTATTGTACGGGTTAGGGTTAGGGTTAGTGGCTTAGGGTTAGGGTTAGGGTTAGGGTTAGGGTACGGGTTAGGGTTAGGGTATGGGTTAGGGTTAGGGTTAGGGTACGTTTTAGGGTTAGGGTACGGGTTAGGGTTAGGGTACGGGTTAGGGTTAGGTTTAGGGTACTTGTTAGCGTTAGGGTTAGGGGTTAGGGTTAGGGTTAGGGTTAGCGTACGGGTTAGGGTTAGGTTTGGGTTTAGGGTTAGGTTTAGGGTACAGGTTAATGTTAGGGTACAGGTTAGGGTTAGGTTTAGGGTTAGGGTTAGGGTTAGGGTTAGGAAAGGGTTAGGGTTAGGGTTAGGGTTAGGGTACGGGTTAGGGTTAGGGTTAGGGTTAGGGTACGGTTTAGTGTTAGGGTTAGGGTTAGGATTAGGGTTAGGGTTAGGGTTAGGGTACGGGTTAGGTTAAGTGTTAGGGTTAGGGTTAGGGTACGGTTTAGGGTTAGGGTTAGGTTTAGGATTAGGGTTAGGGTTTGGATACGGGTTAGGGTACGGGTTATTGTTAGGGTTAGGGTTAGGGTTAGGGTACGGGTTAGGGTTAGGGTTAGGGTTAGGGTTAGGTTACGTGTTAGGGTTAGGGTTAGGGCTGGATTAGGTTACGGGTTAGTGTTAGGGTTAGGGTTGGGATTAGGGTTAGGGTTAGGTTTAGGGTATGGGTTAGGGTTAGTGTTAGGGTTAGGGTACGGATTAGTGTTAGGGTTAGGGTTAGGATTAGGGTTCGGGTTAGGATAAGGGTACGGGTTCTGTTAAGGGTTAGGGTTAGGGTTAGGTTTAGGGTATGGGTTAGGGTTAGTGTTAGGGTTAGGATTAGATTACGTGTTAGGGTACGGGTTAGGTTTAGGGTTAGGGTACGGGGTAGGGTTAGGGTTAGGGTACGGGTTAGGGTTAGGGTTAGTGTTAGGATACGGGTTAGGGTACGAGTTAGGGTTAGGGTTAGGGTTAGGGTACGGGTTAGGGTTAGGGTACGGGTTAGGGTTAGGGTACGGGTTAGGGTTAGGGTTAGTGTTAGGCTTGGGTTTATGGTTAGGGTACGGGTTAGCGTTAGGGTATGGGTTAGGGTTAGGGTTAGGGTACGGGTTAGTGTTACGGTTAGGGTTAGGGGTTAGGTTTAGGATTAGGATTAGGGTTAGGGTACGGGTTAGGGTTAGGCTTAGGGTTAGGGTTAGGTACGGGTTAGCGTTAGGGTACGGGTTAGGGTTAGGGTTAGGGTACGGGTTAGGGTTAGCGTTAGGGTTAGGGTACGGGTTAAGGTTAGGTTTAGGGTTAGGGTTAAGGTTAGGGTTAGGGTTAGCAAAGGGTTAGGGTTAGTGTTAGGGTTAGGGTACGGTTTAGGGTTAGGGTTAGGGTACGGGTTAGGGTACTGGTTAGGGTTAGGGTTAGGATTAGGGTACGTGTTAGGGTTAGGGTTAGGGTTAGGGGTCAGGGGTTAAGGTTAGGGTTAGTGTTAGGGTTAGGGTACGGGTTAGGGTAAGGGTTAGGGTTAGGGTACAGGTTAGTTTTAGGGTTAGGGTTAGGGTTAGGGTACGGGTTAGGGTTAGGGTTAGGGTTAGGGTTAGGGTACGGGTTAGGGTACGGGTTAGGGTTAGGGTACGGGTGAGGATTAGGGTTAGGGTTAGGGTTAGGGTTAGGTTTAGGAAAGGGTTAGGGTTAGGGTTAGGGTACGGGTTAGGGTTAGGGTTAGCGTTAGGGTTAGGGTACGGGTTAGGGTTAAGTTACGGGTTAGGGTTAGGGCACGTGCTAGGGTACGGGTTAGGGTTAGGGTTAGGGTACGGGTTACGGTTAGGGTTGGGTTAGGGTTAGGGTTAGCGTTAGGGTACGGGTTAGGGTTAGGGTACGGGTTAGGGAAGGGGTTAGGGTTAGGGTTAGGTATGGTTTAGGGTTAGGGTACGTGTTAGGGTTAGGGTTAGGGTACGGGTTAGGGTTAGGATTAGGGTTAGGGTACGGGTTAGGGTTAGGGTTAGGTTTAGGGTACAGGTTAGGGTTAGGGTTAGGGGTTAGGGTTAGGGTAAATATTAGGGTTAGGGTTAGGGTAAGGTTTAGGTTTAGGGTACGGGTTAGGGTTAGGGTTAGGGTTAGTGTTAGTGTTAAAGTACGGGATAGGTTTAGGGTTAGGGTTAGGGTTAGGGTTAGGGGTTAGGGGTTAGGGTTAGGGTTAGGGTTAGGGTACGGGTTAGGGTACGAGTTAGGGTTAGGGTTACGGTTAGGGTACGGGTTAGGGTAAGGGTTAGGGTTAGTGTTAGGATTAGGGTTATGGTACGGGTTAGGGTTAGGTTTAGGGTAAGTGTTAGGGTACGGGTTAGGCTTAGGGTTAGGGTTAGGTTTAGGGTACGGTTTAAGGTTAGGGTTAGGGTTAGGGTTAGGATACGGGTTAGGGTTAGGGTTAGGGGTTAGGGTTAGGTTTAGTGTTAGGGTACTGGTTAGGGTTAGGGTACAGAGTAGGGTTAGGGTTAGGATTAGGTTTACGGTATGGGTTAGGGTTAGGGTACGGGTTAGGGTTAGGGTTAGGGGTTAGGGTTAGGGTTAGTGTTAGCGTACGGGTTAGGGTTAGGGTTAGGTTTAGGGTTAGGGTACGGGTTAGGGTTAGGGTACGGGTTAGGGTTAGGGTTAGGTTTAGGGTTAGGATTGGGGTTAGGAAAGGGTTAGGGTTAGGGTTAGGGTTAGGGTTAGGGTTAGGGTTAGGGTACGGGTTAAGGTTAGGGTTAGGGTACGGGTTAGGGTTATGGTTAGTGTTAGGGTTAGGGTTAGGGTACGGGTTAGGGTTAGGGTTAGAGTACGGGTTAGGGTTAGGGTTAGGGTATAGGGTTAGGATTAGGGTTCGGGTTAGGGTTAGGGTACGGGTAGGGTTAGGTTTAGGGTTAGGGTTAGGGTTAGGGTTAGGGTACGGGTTAGGGTTAGGGTTAGCGTTAGGTTTAGGGTACCGTTTAGGTTTAGAGTTAGGGTTAGTGTTAGGTTTAGGGTACAGGTTTGGGTTAGGGTTAGGGTTAGGGTACGGGTTAGGGTTAGGGTACGGGTTAGGGTTAGGTTTAGGGTACGGGTTAGGTTTAGGGTTAGGGTTATGGTTAGGGTTAGGGTACGGGATAGGGTTAGGGTTAGGGTTAGGGTTAGGTTATGGGTTAGGGTTAGGGTTAGGGTTATGGTACGGGTTAGTGTTATGGTTAGGGTTAGGATTAGGGTTAGGGTTAGGTTTAGGGTACGGGTTAGGGTTAGGGTTAGGATTAGGGTTAGGGTACGGGTCAGGGTTAGGGTTGGGGTTTAGGGTTAGGGTTAGGGTTAGGGTTAGTGTTAGGGTTAGGGTTAGTGTACGGGTTAGGGTCCGGGTTAGGGTTAGGGTTAGGGTTAGGGTTAGGGTTAGGGTACGGGTTAGGGTTAAGGTTAGGGTTAGGGTTAGGTTTAGGAAAGGGTTAGGGTATGGGTTAGGGTTAGGGTTAGGATTAGGGTTAGGGTTAGGGTACGGGTTAGGGTTAGGGTACGGGTTAGGGTACGGGTTAGGTTTAGTGTACGGGTTAGGGTTAGGGTTAGGGTTAGGGTTAGGGTTAGGGTACGGGTTAGGGTTAGGTTTAGGGTACGGGTTAGGATTAGGGTTAGGGTTAGGGTTGAGGTACGGGTTAGGGTTAGGGTTAGGGTTAGGGGTTAGTGGTTAGTTTTAGGGTTAGAGTTAGGGTTAGGGTACGGGTTAGGGTACGGGTTAGGGTTATGGTACGGGTTAGTGTTAGGGTTAGAGTTAGGGTTAGGGTACGGTTTAGGGTTAGGGTTAGGGTTAGGGTTAGGATTAGGGTTAGGTTACGGGTCAGGGTTAGGGTTGGGGTTTAGGGTTAGTTTTAGGGTTAGGGTTAGGGTTAGGGTTAGTGTACGGTTTAGGGTTAGGGTACGGGTTAGTGTTAGGGTACGGGTTAGGGTTAGGGTTAGGTTTAGGGTACGGGTTAGGGTACGGGTTAGGGGTTAGGGTTAGGGTATGGGTTAGGTTAGGCTTAGGGTATGGGTTAGGGTTAGGGTTAGGGTTAGTGTTAGGGTTAAAGTACGGGTTAGGGTTAGGGTTAGGGTTAGGGTTAGGGTTAGGGTTATGGGTTAGGAGTTAGGGTTAGGTTTAGGGTTAGGGTTAGGGTACGGGTTAGTGTACGAGTTAGGGTTAGGGTTAGGGTTAGGGTACGGGTTAGGGTTAGGGTTAGGGTTAGGGTTAGGGTTAGGTTTAGGGTACGGGTTAGGGTACGGGTTAGGGGTTAGGGTTAGGGTATGGGTTAGGTTAGGCTTAGGGTATGGGTTAGGGTTAGGGTTAGGGTTAGTGTTAGGGTTAAAGTACGGGTTAGGGTTAGGGTTAGGGTTAGGGTTAGGGTTATGGGTTAGGAGTTAGGGTTAGGTTTAGGGTTAGGGTTAGGGTACGGGTTAGTGTACGAGTTAGGGTTAGGGTTAGGGTTAGGGTACGGGTTAGGGTAAGGGTTAGGGTTAGGTTACGAGTTAGGTTTAGGGTACGGGTTAGGGTTAGGGTTAGGATACGGGTTAGGGTTAGGGTTAGGGGTTAGGGTTAGGGTTAGGGTTAGGGTTAGGGGTAGGTTACGGGTTAGGTTTAGGGTACGGTTTAGGGTTAGGGTTAGGGTACGGGTTAGGTTTAAGGTACGGGTTAGGGTTAGGGTTAGGATACGGGTTAGGGTTAGGGTTAGGGGTTAGGGTTAGGGTTAGGGTTAGGGTTAGGGGTAGGTTAAGGGTTAGGGTTAGGGTACGGTTTAGGGTTAGGGTTAGGGTACCGGTTAGGGTTAGGGTACGGGTTAGGGTTAGGGTACGGGTTAGGGTTAGGTTTAGGGCACGGGTTAGGGTTAGGGTTAGGTTACGGGTTAGGTTTAGGTTTAGGGTTAGGGTTAGGGTTAGTGTTAGGGTTAGGGTACGGGTTAGGGTTAGGGTTAGGGTAAGGTTTAGGGTTAGGGTACGGGTTAGGGTTAGGTTTAGGGTATGGGTTAGGGTTAGGGATAGGGTTGGGATTAGGGTACGGTTTAGGGTTAGGGTTAGGGTACGGGTTAGGTTTAGGGAACAGGTTAGGGTTAGGGTATGGGTTAGGGTTAGGGTTAGGGTAAGGGTTAGGGTTAGGGTTAGGGGTTAGTGTTAGGGTTAGGTTTAGGGTACGGGTTAGGGGTAGGGTACGGGTTAGAGTTAGGGTTAGGGGTTAGGGTTAGGGTTAGGTTTTGGGTTAGGTTTAGGGTACGGGTTAGGGTTAGGCTACGGGTTAGGGTTAGGGTCAGGGTTAGGGGTTAGTGTTAGGGTTAGGGTTAGGGTACGGGTTAGGGTGAGGGTACGGGTTAGGTTTAGGTTTCGGGTTAGGTTTAGGTTTAGGGTACGGGTTAGGGTTAGGGTTAGGGGTTAGGGTTAGGGT
>JAVLSZ010000174.1:352500-380969 GCA_032313775.1 Urocyon cinereoargenteus
ACGTGTTAGGGTTAGGGTTAGGGTTAGGGTTATTTGTATGGTACGGGTTAGGGTTAGGGTTAGGGTTAGGGTTAGGGTTAGGTTTAGGGGTTAGGGGTTAGTGTTAGGTTAAGGGTTAGGGTTATGTTTAGGGTACGGGTTAGGGTATGTGTTAGGGTTAGGGTTAGGGTTAGGGTTAGGGTTAGGGTAAGGGTTAGAGTTAGGGTTAGGGTTAGGATTGGGGTTAGGGTTAGGGTACGGGTTAGGGTTACGATTAGGGTTAGGGTAAGGGTTAGGGTACGGGTTAGGGTTAGGGTTACGGTTAGGTTTAGGGTACGGGTTAGGGTTAGGGTTAGGGTAAGGGTTAAGTTTAGGGTACGGGTGAGGGTACGGATTAGGGTTAGGGTACGGGTTAGGGCTAGGGTTAGGGTTAGGGTTAGGGTACGGGTTAGGGTTAGTGTACGGGTTAGGGTTAGGGTATGGGTTAGGGTTAGGTTTAGGGTTAGGGTACGGGTTAGGGTTAGGGTAAGGGTTAGGGTTAGGGTTAGGGTTAGGTTTAGGGTACGGATTAGGGTTAGGGTACGGGCTAGGGTTCGGGTTAGGTTACGGGTTAGGTTTAGGGTTAGGGGTTAGGGTTAGGGTTAGGGTTAGGGTTCGGGTACGGGTTAGGGTACGGGTTAGGTTTAGGTTACGGGTTAGGGTTAGGGTTAGGGTTAGGTTTAGGTTTAGGAAAGGGTTAGGGTTAGGGTTAGGGTATGGGTTAGGGTTAGTGTTAGGGGTAGGGTTAGGGTTAGAGTACGGGTTAGGGTTAGGGTACGGGTTAGGTTTAGGGTACGGGTTAGGGTACGGGTTAGCGATAGGGTTAGGGTATGGGTTTGTTTAGGGTACGGGTTAGGGTTAGGTTTAGGGTTGGGTTTAGGTTTAGGGTACGGGTTAGGGTTAGGGTTAGGTTTAGGGTACGGGTTAGAGTACGGGTTAGGGTTAGGGTACGGGTTACGGTACGGGTTAGGTACGTGTTAGGTTTAGGGTACAGGTTAGGGTTAGGGTACGGGTTAGGGTTAGGGTACGTGTTAGGGTTAGGGTACGGGTTAGGGTTAGGGTTAGGGGTAGGGTACGGTTTAGGGTTAGGGTACGGGTTTGGGTTAGGGTTAGGGTACGGGTTAGGGTTAGGGTTAGGGATTAGTGTTAGGGTTAGGGTTAGGGATAGGATACGGGTTAGGGTTAGGGTACGGGTTAGGGTTAGGGTTAGGGTTAGGGTTAGAGTTAGGGTTAGTGTACGGGTAAGGGTTAGGATTAGGGTTAGTGTTAGGGTACGGGTTAGGATTAGGGTTAGGTTTCGGGTACGGGTTAGGGTTAGGGTTAAGTGTTAGGGTTAGTGTATGAGTTAGGGTTAGGGTTAGGGTTAGGGTACGGATTTGGGTTAGGGTTCGGTTTAGTGTTAGGGTTAAAGTACGGTTTAGGGTTAGGATTAGAGTTAGGGTTAGGGTTAGGGGTTAGGGGTTAGTGTTAGGGTAAGGGTTAGGGTTAGGTTTAGGGTACGGTTAGGGTACGAGTTAGGGTTAGGGTTAGGGTTGGGTACGGTTTAGGGTTAGGGTTAGGGTTCGGGTTGGGGTTAGGGTTAGGGTACGGGTTAGGGTTAGAGTTAGGGTTAGGGTAAGGGTTAGGGTACGGGTTAGGGTTAGGGTTAGGGTAAGGGTTAGGATTAGGGTACGGGATAGGGTACGGGTTAGGGTTAGGGTACGGGTTAGGGTACGGTTTAGGGTTAGGGTTAGGTTTAGGATACGGGTTAGGGTTAGGGTACGGGTTAGGATTAGGGTTAGGGTACAGGTTAGGTTTAGGGTTGGGGGTTAGGGTTAGGGTTAGGGTTAGGGTTAGGGTAAGGGTACGGGTTAGGGTTAGGGTACGGGTTAGGGTTAGGGTTAGGGTTACGGTTAGCGTACGGGTTAGGGTTAGGGTTAAGGTTAGGGTACGGGTTAGGGTTAGGGTACTGGTTAGGGTTAGGGTTAGGAAAGTTTAGGGTTAGGGATAGGGTACGGGTTAGGTTTAGGGTACCGGTTAGGGTTAGGGTTAGGGTTAGGGTTAGGGTTAGGGTTAGCGTACGGGTTAGGTTTAGGGTAGGGTTAGGGTTAGGGTTAGTGTACGGGTTAGGGTTAGGGTACGGGTTAGGGTTAGGTTTAGGGTTAGGGTACGTGTTAGGGTTAGGAAAGGGTTACTGTTAGGGTTAGGGTTAGGGTTAGGGTTCGGATTAGGGTTAGGGTTAGGGTTAGGGCTAGGGGTTAGGGGTTACGGTTAGGGTTATGGTTAGGGTTAGGGTTAGGGTACGGGTTAGGGTACGGGTTAGTGTTACGGTTAGGTTTAGTGTTAGGGTTAGATTTAGGGTTAGGTTTAGGTTACGGGTTAGGTTTAGGGTTCGTTTTAGGATTAGGGTACAGTTTAGGGTTAGGGTACGGGTTATGGTTAGGGTTAGGGTTAGGGTTAGGGTTAGGGTTAGGGTACGGGTTAGGGTTAGGATTAGGGTTAGGTTTAGGGTTAGGGTACCGGTTAGGGTTCGGGTTAGGGTTAGGGTACGGTTTAGGGTTAAGGTACGGCTTAGGGTTAGGGTTAGGGTACGGGTTAGGGTTAGGGTTAGGGTTAAGGTTAGGGTTAGGTTACGGGTTAGGGTACGGGTTGGGGTTAGTGGTAGGGTTAGCGTACGGGTTAGGGTTAGGGTTTGGGTTAGGGTTAGGGTACGGTTTAGGGTTAGGGTACGGGTTAGGGTCAGGGTTAGGGTTAGGGTTAGTTTTAGGGTACGGGTTAGGGTTAGGGTTAGGGTTAGGGTTAGGGTACTGGTTAGGGTTCGGGTTAGGGTTAGGGTACGGTTTAGGTTTAGGGTACGGGTTAGGGTTAGGGTTAAGGTACGGGTTAGGGTTAGGTTTAGGGTACGGGTTAGGGTTAGGGTTAGGGTTAGGTTTAGGGTTAGGGTACGGGTTAGGGTTAGGGTTAGGGTTAGGGGTTAGGTGTTAGGGTTAGGGTTAGGGTTAGGGTACGGGTTAGGGTACGGGTTAGGGTTAGAGTACGGGTTAGTGTTAGGGTTAGGGTTAGGGTTAGTGTACAGGTTAGTGTTAGTGTTAGGGTTAGGGTACGGGTTAGGGTTAGGGTTAGGGTTAGGTTACGGGTTAGGGTTAGGTTAGGGTTAGGGTTAGGTTTAGGAAAGGGTTAGGGTTGGGGTTAGGGTTAGGGTAGGGGTCAGGGTTAGGGTTAGGTTTAGGGTATGGGTTAGGGTTAAGTTACGGGTTAGGGTTAGGGTATTTGCTAGGGTACGGGTTAGGGTTAGGGTTAGGGTACGGATAAGGGTTAGGTTTGGGTTAGGGTTAGGGTTAGATTTAGGGTACGGGTTAGGGTTAGCTAGGGGAGTAGGGTACGGGTTAGGGGTTACGGTTAGCGTTAGGGTTAGGGTTAGAGTTAGGGTTAGGGTTAGGGTACGGGTTAGGGTTAGGGTACGGGTTAGGGTTAGGGTTAGGGTTAGGTTTAGGGTTAGCGTACGGGTTAGGGTTAGGTTAGGGTTAGGGTACGGGTTAGGGTTAGGGTATGGGTTAGGGTTAGGGTACGGGTTAGGGTACGGTTTAGGGTTAGGGTTAGGTTACGGGTTAGGTTTACGGTACGGGTTAGGGTTAGGGTTAGGGTTAGGGTACGGGTTAGGGTTAGGGTAATGGTTAGGGTACGGGTTAGGGTTCGGGTTAGGTTTAGGGTACGGATTAGGGTTAGGTTACGGGTTAGGGTTAGTGTTAGGGTACGGGTTAGGGTTAGGGTTAGGGGTTAGTGTTAGGGTTAGGGTTAGGGTTAGGCTACGGGTTAGTGTTAGGGTACGGGTTAGGGTTAGGTTTAGGTTTAGGGTACGGGTTAGGGTTAGGGTACGGGTTAGGATTAGGTTTAGGGTACGGGTTAGGTTTAGGGTTGGGGGTTAGGGTTAGGGTTAGGGTTAGGGTACGGGTTAGGGTTAGGGTACGGGTTAGGGTTAGGGTTAGGGTTAGGGTTATGGTTAGCGTACGGGTTAGGGTTAGGGTTAAGGTTAGGGTACGGGTTAGGGTTAGGGTACTGGTTAGGGTTAGGTTTAAGAAAGGGTTAGGGTTAGGGTTAGGGTACGGGTTAGGTTTAGGGTACGGGTTAGTGTTAGGGTTAGGGTTAGGGTTAGCGTACGGGTTAGGGTTAGTGTTAGGGTTAATGTTAGGGTTAGGGTACGGGTTAGGGTTAGGGTACGGGTTAGGGTTAGGGTTAGGGTTAGGGTTAGGGTACTGGTTAGGGTTAGGAAAGGGTTAATGTTAGGGTTAGGGTTAGGGTTAGGGTACGGGTTAAGGTGAGGTTTAGGGTATGGGTTAGGTTTAGGGTTAGGGTTAGGGTTTGGATTAGGGTTAGGGTTAGGGTTAGCGGTTAGGGGTTACAGTTAGGGTTATGGTTAGTGTTAGGGTTAGGGTACGGGTCAGGGTACGGGTTAGGGTTAGGGTTAGGTTTAGTGTTAGGGTACGGGTTAGTGTTAGGGTTAGGGTTAGGGTTAGGGTTAGGGTACGGGTTAGGGTTAGGGTACGGGTTAGGGTTATGGTACGGGTTAGGGTACGGTTTAGGGTTAGGGTTAGGTTACGGGTTAGGTTTAGGGTACGGGTTAGGGTTAGGGTTAGGGTTAGGGTACGGGTTAGGGTTAGGGTACGGGTTAGGGTAAGGGTTAGGGTTAGGTTTAGGGTTAGGGTACGGATTAGGTTTAGGGTACGGGTTCGGGTTAGGGTTAGGGTACGGGTTAGGGTTAGGGTTAGGGTACGGGTTAGGGTTAGGGTTAGGTTTAGGGTACGGGTTATGGTTAGGGTTAGGTTTAGGTACGGCTTAGGGTTACTATTAGGGGTTAGGGTTAGGGTACGGGTTAGGGTTAGGGATAGGGTTAGGGTTACGGGTAGGGTACGGGTTAGGGTTAGGGTTAGGGTTAGGGTTAGGTTTAGGGGTTAGGGGTTAGTGTTAGGGTAAGGGTTAGGGTTAGGGTTAGTGTACGGGTTAGGGTACGTGTTAGGGTTAGGGTTTGGGTTAGGGTACGGTGTAGGGTTAGGGTTAGGGTTAGGGTTGGTGTTAGGGTTAGGGTACGGGTTAGGGTTAGTCTTAGGGTTAGGGTAAGGGTTAGGGTACGGGTTAGGATTAGGGTTAGGGTTAGGGTTAGGTTTAGGGTACGGGTTAGGGTTAGTGTTAGGGTAAGGGTTAAGGTTATGGTACGGGTTAGGGTACGGGTTAGGGTTAGGGTACGGGTTAGGGTACGGGTTAGGGTACGGGTTAGGGTTAGGGTTAGGGTTAGGCTACGGGTTAGGGTTAGGGTACGGGTTAGGGTTAGGGTACGGGTTAGGGTTAGGGTCCGGTTTAGTGTTAGTTTTAGGGGATAGGGTTAGGGTTAGGTTTAGGGTTAGGGTACGGGTTAGGGTTAGGGTACGTGTTAGGGTTAGGATTAGGTTTAGGTTTAGGGTACGGGTTAGGGTTAGTGTACGGGTTAGGGTTAGCGTTAGGGTATAGGTTAGGGTTAGGGTTAGCCGTTAGGGTTAGGATTAGGGTTAGGGTTAAGGTACGGGTTAAGGTTCGGTTTAGTGTACGGGTTACGGTTAGGGTTAGGGTTAGAGTTAGGGTTAGGGGTTAGGGTTATGGTTAGGGTTAGGGTTAGGGTTAGGGTACGGGTTAGGGTTAGGGTTAGGTTTAGGGTACGGTTTAGGGTTAGGGTTAGGTGTTAGGGTTAGGTTATGGGTTAGGGTTAGGGTACGGGTTAGGGTACGGGGTAGAGTACGGGTTAGGGTTAGGGTTAGAGTTAGGGTTAGGGTACGGGTTAGGTTTAGGGTACGAGTTAGGGTTAGGGTTAGGGTACGGGTTAGGGTTAGGGTTAGGGTTAGGGTTAGGGTACGGGTTAGGATTAGGGTATGGTTTAGGGTTAGGGTTATTGTACGGGTTAGGGTTAGGGTTAGGGGCTTAGGTTTAGGGTTAGGGTTAGGGTTAGGGTACGGGTTAGGGTTAGGGTATGGGTTAGGGTTATGGTTAGGGTACGTTTTAGGGTTAGGGTACGGGTTAGGGTTAGGGTACGGGTTAGGGTTAGGTTTAGGGTACTTGTTAGCGTTAGGGTTAGGGGTTAGGGTTAGGGTTAGGGTTAGGGTACGGGTTAGGGTTAGTGTTAGGGTTAGGGTTAGGGTTAGGGTTAGGGTTAGGGTACGGGTTAGGGATAGGTTTAGGGTTAGGGTTAGGGTTAGCGTACGGGTTAGGGTTAGGTTTAGGTTTAGGGTTAGGTTGAGGGTACAGGTTAATGTTAGGGTACAGGTTAGGGTTAGGTTTAGGGTTAGGGTTAGGGTTAGGGTTAGGAAAGGGTTAGGGTTAGGGTTAGGGTTAGGTTTAGGGTACGGGTTAGGGTTAGGGTTAGGGTTAGGGTACGGGTTAGTGTTAGGGTTAGGGTTAGGATTAGGGTTAGGGTTAGGGTTAGGGTACGGGTTAGGTTAAGTGTTAGGGTTAGGGTTAGGGTACGGTTTAGGGTTAGGGTTAGGTTTAGGATTAGGGTTAGGGTTTGGATACGGGTTAGGATACGGGTTATTGTTAGGGTTAGGGTTAGGGTTAGGGTACGGGTTAGGGTTAGGGTTAGGGTTAGGGTTAGGTTACGGGTTAGGGTTAGGGTTAGTGCTGGATTAGGGTACGGGTTAGTGTTAGGGTTACGGTTGGGATTAGGGTTAGGGTTAGGTTTAGGGTATGGGTTAGGGTTAGTGTTAGGGTTAGGGTACAGGTTAGTGTTAGGGTTAGGGTTAGGATTAGGGTTAGGGTTAGGATAAGGGTACGGGTTCGGTTAAGGGTTAGGGTTAGGGTTAGGGTTAGGGTACGGGTTAGGGTTAGGGTACGGGTTAGGGTTAGGTTTAGGGTTAGGTTTAGGGTACGGGTTAGGGTTAATGTACGGATTAGGGTTAGGGTTAGGGTACGGGTTAGTGTTAGGGTTAGAGTTAGGATTAGGGTTAGGGTTAGGTTTAGGGTACGTGTTAGGGTTAGGGTTAGGGTTAGGGTTAGGGTTAGGTTTAGGGTACGTGTTAGGGTTAGGGTTAGGGTACGGGTTAGGTTAAGGGTTAGGGTTAGGGTTAGGGTTAGGGTACGGGTTAGGGTTAGGGTTAGGGTTAGGGTACGGGTTAGGGTTAGGGTACGGGTTAGGGTACGGGTTAGGGTTAGGGTTAGGGTAAGGGTTAGGGTACGGGTTAGGGTTAGGGTTAGGGTTAGGGTTAGTTTTAGCGTACGGGTTAGGGTTAGGGTTAGGGTTAGGGTAATGTTTAGGGTACGGGTTAAGGTTAGGGTACGGGTTAGTGTAAGGTTAGGGTACGGGTTAGGGTTAGGGTTAGAGTTAGGGTTAGGGTACGGGTTAGGGTTAGGGTACGGGTTAGGGTTAAGGTACGGGTTAGGGTTAGGGTTAGGGTTAGGTTTAGGGTACGGGTTAGGTTTAGGGTACGTATTATCGTTAGGGTTATTGTACGGGTTAGGGTTAGGGTTAGGTGTTAGGGTTAGGGTAAGGGTTAGGGTTAGGGTTAGGGTACGGGTTAGGGTTAGGGTACGGGTTAGGGTTAGGGTTAGGATACGGGTTAGGGTTAGGGTACGGGTTAGGGTTAGGGTACGTGTTAGGGTTAGGGTTAGGGTACTTGTTAGAGTTAGGGTTCGGGGTTAGGGTTAGGGTTAGGCTTAGGGTACGGGTTAGGGTTAGTGTTAGGATTAGGGTTAGCGTACGAGTTAGGGTTAGGGTATGGGTTAGGGTTAGGGTTAGGGTACGGGTTAGGGTTAGGTTTAGGGTTTAGGGTTTGGGTTAGGGTACGGGTTAGGGTTAGGGTTAGGGTACGGGTTAGGGTTAGGGTTACTGTTAGGGTTAGGTTTAGCGTACGTGTTAGGGTGAGCGTTAGGGTTAGGGTTAGGGTTAGGGTACGGGTTAGGGTTAGATTTAGGGTTAGGGTAAGTGTTAGGGTACGGGTTAGGGTTAGGATTAGGGTTAGGGTTAGGTTTAGGGTACGGGTTAGGGTTAAGGTTTAGGGTTACGTTTAGGTTTAGGGTACGGGTTAGGGTACGGGTTAGTGTTAGGGTTAGGGTACGGGTTAGTGTTAGGGTTAGTGTTAGGATTAGGGTTAGGGTTAGGGTTAGGGTACGGGTTAGGTTAAGTGTTAGGGTTAGGGTTAGGGTACGGGTTAGGGTTAAGGTTAGATTTAGGATTAGGGTTAGGGTTAGGATACGGGTTAGGGTACGGGTTAGTGTTAGGGTTAGGGTTAGGGTTTGGGTACGGGTTAGGGTTAGGGTTAGGGTTAGGTTACGGGTTAGGGTTAGGGTTAGGGTTAGTGTTAGGGTACGGGTTAGTGTTAGGGTTAGGGTTAGGATTAGGGTTAGGGTTAGGTTTAGGGTACGGGTTAGGGTTAGTGTTAGGTTTAGGGTACGGGTTAGTGTTAGGGTTAGGGTTAGGGTTAGGGTTAGGATAAGGGTACGGGTTCGGTTAAGGGTTAGGGTTAGGTTTAGGGTTAGGGTACGGGTTAGGGTTAGGGTACGGGTTAGGGTTAGGTTTAGGGTTAGGTTTAGGGTACGGGTTAGGGTTCGGGTTAGGGTACGTGTTAGTGTTAGGGTTAGAGTTAGGATTAGGGTTAGGGTTAGTTTTAGGGTACGGGTTAGGGTTAGTGTTAGGGTTAGGGTTAGAGTTAGGGTACGGGTTAGTGTTAGGGTTAGGGTTAGGATTAGGGTTATGGTTAGGGTTAGGGTACGGTTTAGTTTAAGGGTTAGTGTTAGGGTTAGGTTTAGGGTTAGGGTTAGGGTACGGGTTAGGGTTCGGGTTAGGGTTAGGGTTAGGTTTAGTGTGAGGGTACGGGTTAGGGTTCGGGTTAGTGTTAGTGTTAGGGTACGGGTTAGAGTTAGGGTACGGGTTAGGGTTAGGGTTAGGGTACTGGTTAGGGTTAGGGTAAGGGTACGGGTTAGGGTTAGGGAACGGCTTAGGGAATGGGTTAGGGTTAGGGTTAGGTTTAGGGTACGGTGTAGGGTTAGGGTTAGGTGTTAGGGTTAGGGTATAGGTTAGGGTTAGGGTTAGGGTACGGGTTAGGGTACGGGGTAGCGTACGGGTTAGGGTTAGAGTTAGGGTTAGGGTACGGGTTAGGGTTAGGGTACGAGTTAAGGTTAGGGTTAGTGTACGGGTTAGGGTACGGGTTAGGGTTAGGGTTAGGGTTTGGGTACGGGTTAGGTTTAGGGTACGGGTTAGGGTTAGGGTTATTGTACAGGTTAGGGTTAGGTTTAGCGGTTAGGTTTAGGGTTAGGGTTAGGTTTATGGTACGGGTTAGGGTTAGGGTATGGTTAGGGTTGGTTAGGGTACGTGTTAGGGTTAGGGTACCGTTTAGGGTTAGGGTACGGGTTAGGGTTAGGGTTAGGGTACTTGTTAGAGTTAGGGTTAGGGGTTAGGGTTAGGGTTAGGGTTAGGGTACGGGTTAGGGTTAGTTTAGGGTTAGGGTTAGCGTACTAGTTAGGGTTAGGGTACGGGTTAGGGTTTGGGTTAGGCTTAGGGTTAGGGTTAGGTTTAGGGGTTAGGGTTAGGGTTAGGGTTAGCGTATGGGTTAGGGTTAGGTTTAGGTTTAGGGTTAGGTTTAGGGTACAGGTTAGTGTTAGGGTACGGGTTAGGGTTAGGTTTAGGGTTAGGGTTAGGGTTAGCGTTAGGAAAGGTTTAGGGTTAGGGTTAGGGTTAGGTTTAGGGTATGGGTTAAGGTTAGGGTTAGGGTTAGGGTACGGGTTAGTGTTAGGGTTAGGGTTAGGATTAGGGTTAGGGTTAGGGTTAGGGTACGGGTTAGGTTAAGGGTTAGAGTTTGGGTTAGGGTACGGGTTAGTGTTAGGGTTAGTGTTAGGATTAGGGTTAGGGTTAGGGTTAGGGTACGGGTTAGGTTTAGTGTTAGGGTTAGGGTTAGGGTACGGGTTAGGGTTAAGGTTAGATTTAGGATTAGGGTTAGGGTTAGGATACGGGTTAGGGTATGGGTTAGTGTTAGGGTTAGGGTTAGGGTACGGGTTAGGGTTAGGATTAGGGTTAGGGTTAGGGTACGGGTTATTGTTAGGGTTAGGGTTAGGATTAGGGTTAGGTTTAGGTTTAGGGTACGGGTTAGGGTTAGTGTTAGGGTTAGGGTATGGGTTAGTGTTAGGGTTAGGGTTAGGGTTAGGGTTAGGGTTAGGGTTAGGATAAGGGTACGGGTTCGGTTAAGGGTTAGGGTTAGGGTTAGGGTTAGGGTACGGGTTAGGTTTAGGGTACGGGTTAGGGTACTGGTTAGCGATAGGGTTAGGGTATGGGTTGGTTTAGGGTACGGGTTAGGGTTAGGTTTAGGGTTGGGGTTAGGTTTAGTTTACGAGTTAGGGTTAGGGTTAGGGTTAGGGTACGGGTTAGAGTACGGGTTAGGGTTAGGGTACGGGTTACGGTACGGGTTAGGTACGTGTTAGGTTTAGGGTACGGGTTAGGGTTAGGGTACGGGTTAGGGTTAGGGTACGGGTTTGGGTTAGGTTTAGGGTACGGGTTAGGGTTAGGGTTAGGGGTTAGTGTTAGGGTTAGTGTTAGGGTTAGGATACGGGTTAGGGTTAGGGTACGGGTTAGGGTTAGGGTTAGGGTTAGGGTTAGAGTTAGGGTTAGTGTACGAGTTAGGGTTAGGATTAGGGTTAGTGTTAGGGTACGGGTTAGGGTTAGGTTTAGGTTTAGAGTACGGGTTAGGGTTAGGGTTAGGGGTTAGGGTTAGTGTACGGGTTAGGGTTAGGGTTAGGGTTAGTGTACGGATTTGGGTTAGGGTTCGGTTTAGTGTTAGGGTTAAAGAACGGGTTAGGGTTAGGATTAGAGTTAGGGTTAGGGTTAGGGGTTAGGGGTTAGTGTTAGGGTAAGCGTTAGGGTTAGGGTTAGGGTACGGTTAGGGTACGAGTTAGGGTTAGGGTTAGGGTTGGGTACGGTTTAGGGTTAGGGTTAGGGTTCGGGTTGGGGTTAGGGTTAGGGTACGGGTTAGGGTTAGAGTTAGGGTTAGGGTAAGGGTTAGGGTATGGGTTAGGGTTAGGGTTAGGGTTAGGGTTAGGTTTAGGGTACGGGTTAGGGTTAGGTTTAGGGTAATGGTTAGGATTAGGGTACGGGTTAAGGTACGGGTTAGGGTTAGAGTACGGGTTAGGGTACGGGTTAGGGTACGGGTTAGGGTTAGGGTTAGGGTTAGGGCATGGGTTAGGGGTAGGGTACCGGTTAGGGTTAGGGTACCGGTTAGGGTTTGGCTTAGCGTACGGGTTAGGGTTAGGGTTAGGGGTTAGGGTTAGGGTTAGGGTTAGGTTTAGGGTACGGGTTAGGGTTAGGGTACGGGTTAGGATTAGGGTTAGGGTACGGGTTAGGTTTAGGGTTGGGGGTTAGGTTTAGGGTTAGGGTTAGGGTTAGGGTACGGGTTAGGGTTAGGTTACGGGTTAGGGTTAGGGTTAGGGTTACGGTTAGCGTACGGGTTAGGGTTAGGGTTAAGGTTAGGGTACGGGTTAGGGTTAGGGTACTGGTTAGGGTTAGGTTTAGGAAAGGTTTAGGGTTAGGGTTAGGGTACGGGTTAGGTTTAGGGTACGGGTTAGGGTTAGGGTTAGGGTTAGGGTTAGCGTACGGGTTAGGGTTAGGGTAGGGTTAGGGTTAGGGTTAGGGTACGGGTTAGGGTTAGGGTACGGGTTAGGGTTAGGGTTAGGGTTAGGGTACGTGTTAGGGTTAGGAAAGGGTTAAGGTTAGGGTTAGGGTTAGGGTTAGTGTTCGGATTAGGGTTATTGTTAGGGTTAGGGTTAGGGGTTAGGGGTTACGGTTAGGGTTATGGTTAGGGTTAGGGTTAGGGTACGGGTTAGGTTACGGGTTAGGGTTAGGGTTAGGTTTAGTGTTAGGGTACGGGTTAGTGTTAGGGTTAGATTTAGGGTTAGGGTTAGGGTACGGGTTAGGTTTAGGGTTCGGTTTAGGATTAGGGTACGGTTTAGGGTTAGGGTACGGGTTATGGTTAGGGTTAGGGTTAGTGTTAGGGTACGGGTAAGGGTTAGGGTTAGGGTTAGGTTTAGGGTTAGGGTACGGGTTAGGGTTCGGGTTAGGGTTAGGGTACGGTTTAGGGTTAAGGTACGGGTTAGGGTTAGGGTTAGGGTACGGGTTAGGGTTAGGGTTAGGGTTAAGGTTAGGGTTAGGTTACGGGTTAGGGTACGGGTTAGGGTTAGTGGTAGGGTTAGCGTACGGGTTAGGGTTAGGGTTCGGGTTAGGGTTAGGTAAGGTTTAGGGTTAGGGTACGGGTTAGGTTTAGGGTTAGGGTTAGGGTTAGTTTTAGGGTACGGGTTAGGGTTAGGGTTAGGTTTAGGGTTAGGGTACGGGTTAGGGTTCAGTTTAGGGTTAGGGTACGGTTTAGGGTTAGGGTACGGGTTAGGGTTAGGTTTAGGGTACGGGTTAGGCTTAGGGTTAGGGTTAGGTTTAGGGTTAGGGTACGGGTTAGGGTTAGGGTTAGGGTTAGGGGTTAGGGGTTAGGGTTAGGGTTAGGGTTAGGGTACGGGTTAGGGTACGGTTTAGGGTTAGAGTACGGGTTAGTGTTAGGGTTAGGGTTAGGGTTAGTGTACGGGTTAGGGTTAGGGTTAGGGTTAGGGTATGGGTTAGGGTTGGGGTTAGGGTTAGGGTACGGGTTAGGGTTAGGGTTAGGGTTAGGGTTAGGTTTAGGAAAGGGTTAGGGTTAGTGTTAGGGTAGGGGTTAGGCTTAGGGTTTGGGTTAGTTTTAGGGTTAGGGTACGGGTTAGGGTTAAGTTACGGGTTAGGTTTAGGGTACTTGCTAGGGTACGGGTTAGGGTTAGGGTTAGGGTACGGATAAGGGTTAGGTTTGGGTTAGGGTTAGGGTTAGAGTTAGGGTACGGGTTAGGGTTAGGGTAGGGGAGTAGGGTACGGGTTAGGGGTTAGGGTTAGGGTTAGGTTTAGGGTTAGGGTTAGGGTTAGGGTACGGGTTAGGGTTAGGGTACGGGTTAGGGTTAGGGTTAGGGTTAGGTTTAGGGTTAGCGTACGGGTTAGGGTTAGGGTAGGGTTAGGGTACGGGTTAGGGTTAGGGTACGGGTTAGGGTTAGGGTACGGGTTAGGCTACGGTTTAGGGTTAGGGTTAGGTTACGGGTTAGGTTTAGGGTACGGGTTAGGGTTAGGGTTAGGGTTAGGGTACGGGTTAGGGTTAGGGTACGGGTTAGGGTACGGGTTAGGGTTTAGGGTTAGGGTTAGGGTACGGATTAGGGTTAGGTTACGGGTTAGGGTTAGGGTTAGGGTACGGGTTAGGGTTAGGGTTAGGGGTTAGTGTTAGTGTTAGGGTTAGTGTTAGGCTATGGTTTAGTGTTAGGGTACGGGTTAGGGTTAGGTTTAGGTTTAGGGTACGGGTTAGGGTTAGGGTACGGGTTAGGATTAGGGTTAGGGTACGGGTTAGGTTTAGGGTTGGGTGTTAGGGTTAGGGTTAGGGTTAGGGTTAGGGTTAGGGTACTGGTTAGGGTTAGGGTACGGGTTAGGGTTAGGGTTAGGGTTACGGTTAGCATACGGGTTAGGGTTAGGGTTAAGGTTAGGGTACGGGTTAGGGTTAGGGTACTGGTTAGGGTTAGGGTTAGGAAAGGGTTAGGGTTAGGGTTAGGGTACGGGTTAGGTTTAGGGTACGGGTTAGTATTAGGGTTAGGCCTAGGGTTAGCGTACGGGTTAGGGTTAGTGTTAGGGTTAGGGTAAGGGTTAGGGTACGGGTTAGGGTTAGGGTACGGGTTAGGGTTAGGGTTAGGGTTAGGGTACTGGTTAGGGTTAGGAAAGGGTTAATGTTAGGGTTAGGGTTAGGGTTAGGGTATGGGTTAAGGTGAGGTTTAGGGTATGGGTTAGGTTTAGGGTTAGGGTTAGGGTTCGGATTAGGGTTAGGGTTAGGGTTAGGGGTTAGGGGTTACGGTTAGGGTTATGGTTAGGGTTAGGGTTAGGGTTAGGGTAGGGTTAGGTTTAGGGTTCGGGTTAGGGTTAGGGTACGGTTTAGGGTTAGGGTACGGTTTAGGGTTAGGGTTAGGGTTAGGGTTAGGTTTAGGGTACGGGTTAGGGTTAGGGTTAGGGTTTGGGTTAGGGTTAGGGTTAGGGTACGGGTTAGGGTTCGGGTTAGGGTTAGGGTACGGTTTAGGGTTAGGGTACGGGTTAGTGTTAGGGTTAGGGTACGGGTTAGGGTTAGGGTTAGGGTTAAGTTTAGGGTTAGGGAACGGGTTAGGGTTAGGTTTAGGGTTAGTGGTAGGGTTAGAGTACGGGTTAGGGTTAGGGTTCGGGTTAGGGTTAGGGTACGGTTTAGGGTTAGGATACGGGTTAGGGTTAGGGTTAGGGTTAGGTTTAGGGTTAGGGTACGGGTTAGGTTTAGGGTTAGGGTTAGGGTACGGGTTAGTGTTAGGGTTAGGGTTAGGGTACGGGTTAGGTTTAGGGTTAGGGTTAGGGTTAGTTTTAGGAAAGGGTTAGGGTTAGGGTTAGGGTACGGGTTAGGGTTAGGGTTAGGGTTAGGGTTGGTGTTAGGGTTAGGGTTAGGGTTAGGGTTAGGGTACGGGTTAGGGTTAGGGTACGTGTTAGGGTTAGGATTAGGGTTAGGTTTAGGGTACGGGTTAGGGTAAGTGTACGGGTTAGGGTTAGGGTTAGGGTTATGGTACGGGTTAGGGTACGGGTTAGGGTAAGGGTTAGTGTTAGGGTTAGGGTTAGGGTACGGGTTAGGGTTAGGTTACGGGTTAGGGTTAGCATACGGGTTAGGGTTACGGTTAGGGTTAGGGTTAGTGTTAGGGTACGGGTTAGGGTTACAGTTAGGGTTAGGTTTAGGGTTAGAGTTAGGAAAGGGTTAGGGTTAGGATTAGGGTTAGTTTTAGGGTACGGGTTAAGGTTAGGTTTAGTGTACGGGTTACGGTTAGGGTTAGGGTTAGAGTTAGGGTTAGGGGTTAGGGTTAGGGTTAGGGTTACGGTTAGGGTTAGGGTACGGGTTAGGGTTAGGGTTAGGTTTAGGGTGTGGTTTAGGGTTAGGGTTAGGTGTTAGTGTTAGGGTATGGGTTAGGGTTAGGGTACGGGTTAGGGTACGGTGTAGGGTATGGGTTAGGTTTAGGGTTAGAGTTAGGGTTAGGGTACGGGTTAGGGTTAGGGTACGAGTTAGGGTTAGGGTTAGGGTATGGGTTAGGGTTAGGGTTAGGGTTAGGGTACGGGTTAGGTTTAGGGTATGGGTTAGGGTTAGGGTTATTGTACGGGTTAGGGTTAGGGTTAGTGGCTTAGGGTTAGGGTTAGGGTTAGGGTTAGGGTACGGGTTATGGTTAGGGTATGGGTTAGGGTTAGGGTTAGGGTACGTTTTAGGGTTAGGGTACGGGTTAGGGTTAGGGTACGGGTTAGGGTTAGGTTTAGGGTACTTGTTAGCGTTAGGGTTAGGGGTTAGGGTTAGGGTTAGGGTTAGCGTACGGGTTAGGGTTAGGTTTGGGTTTAGGGTTAGGTTTAGGGTACAGGTTAATGTTAGGGTACAGGATAGGGTTAGGTTTAGGGTTAGGGTTAGGGTTAGGGTTAGGAAAGGGTTAGGGTTAGGTTTAGGGTACGGGTTAGGGTTAGGGTTAGGGTTAGGGTACGGTTTAGTGTTAGGGTTAGGGTTAGGATTAGGGTTAGGGTTAGGGTTAGGGTACGGGTTAGGTTAAGTGTTAGGGTTAGGGTTAGGGTACGGTTTAGGGTTAGGGTTAGGTTTAGGATTAGGGTTAAGGTTTGGATACGGGTTAGGGTACGGGTTCTTGTTAGGGTTAGGGTTAGGGTTAGGGTACGGGTTAGGGTTAGGGTTAGGGTTAGGGTTAGGTTACGGGTTAGGGTTAGGGTTAGGGTTAGGGTACGGGTTAGTGTTAGGGTTAGGGTTAGGATTAGGGTTCGGGTTAGGATAAGGGTACGGGTTCGGTTAAGGGTTAGGGTTAGGGTTAGGGTTAGGGTACGGGTTAGGGTTAGGTTTAGGGTTAGGTTTAGGGTATGGGTTAGGGTTAATGTACGGATTAGTGTTAGGGTTGGGGTACGGGTTAGTGTTAGGTTTAGAGTTAGGATTAGGGTTAGGGTTAGTTTAGGGTACGTGTTAGGGTTAGGGTTATGGTTAGGGTTAGGGTTAGGGTACGGGTTAGGTTAAGGTTTAGGGTTAGGGTTAGGGTTAGGGTTAGGGTACGGGTTAGGGTTACGGTTAGGGTTAGGGTACGTGTTAGGGTTAGGGTACGGGTTAGGGTACGGGTTAGGGTTAGGGTTAGGGTAAGGGTTAGGGTACGGGTTAGGGTTAGGGTTAGGGTTAGGGTTAGGTTTAGGGTACGGGTTAGGGTTAGGGTTAGGGTTAGGGTACTGGTTAGGGTACGGGTTAAGGTTAGGGTACGGGTTAGTGTAAGGTTAGGGTACGGGTTAGTGTTAGGGTTAGAGTTAGGGTTAGGGTACGGGTTAGGGTTAGGGTACGGGTTAGGGTTAGGGTACGGGTTAGTGTTAGGGTTAGGGTTAGGTTTAGGGTACGGGTTAGGTTTAGGGTACGTGTTATCGTTAGGGTTATTGTACGGGTTAGGGTTAGGGTTAGGGGTTAGGGTTAGGGTAAGGGTTAGGGTTAGGGTTAGGGTACGGGTTAGGGTTAGGGTACGGGTTAGGGTTAGGGTTAGGATACGGGTTAGGGTTAGGGTAGGGGTTAGGGTTAGGGTACGTGTTAGGGTTAGGGTTAGGGTACTTGTTAGAGTTAGGGTTAGGGGTTAGGGTTAGGGTTAGGCTTAGGGTACGGGTTAGGGTTATTGTTAGGATTAGGGTTAGCGTACGAGTTAGGGTTAGGGTACGGGTTAGGTTTAGGGTTAGGGTACGGGTTAGGGTTAGGTTTAGGGTTTAGGTTTAGGGTTAGGGTACGGGTTATGGTTAGGGTTAGGGTACGGGTTAGGGTTAGGGTTACTGTTAGGGTTAGGTTTAGCGTACGTGTTAGGGTGAGGGTTAGGTTTAGGGTTAGGTTTAGGGTACGGGTTAGGGTTAGGGTACGGGTTAGGGTTAGGGTTAGGTTTAGGTTTAGGGTTAGGGTACGGGTTAGGGTTAGGGTTAGGGTTAGTGTACGGGTTAGGGTTAGGGTTAGGGTACGGGTTAGGGTTAGGTTTCGGGTTAGTGTTAGGGTACGGGTTAGGGTTAGGTTTAGGGTTAGGGTTAGGGTTAGGGTTAGGTTTAGGGTACGGGTTAGGTTTAGGGTACGTGTTATCGTTAGGGTTATTGTACGGGTTAGGGTTAGGGTTAGGGGTTAGGGTTAGGGTAAGGGTTAGGGTTAGGGTTAGGGTACGGGTTAGGGTTAGGGTACGGGTTAGGGTTAGGGTTAGGATACGGGTTAGGGTTAGGGTAGGGGTTAGGGTTAGGGTACGTGTTAGGGTTAGGGTTAGGGTACTTGTTAGAGTTAGGGTTAGGGGTTAGGGTTAGGGTTAGGCTTAGGGTACGGGTTAGGGTTATTGTTAGGATTAGGGTTAGCGTACGAGTTAGGGTTAGGGTACGGGTTAGGGTTAGGGTTAGGGTACGGGTTAGGGTTAGGTTTAGGGTTTAGGTTTAGGGTTAGGGTACGGGTTAGGGTTAGGGTTAGGGTACGGGTTAGTGTTAGGGTTACTGTTAGGGTTAGGTTTAGCGTACGTGTTAGGGTGAGGGTTAGGTTTAGGGTTAGGTTTAGGGTACGGGTTAGGGTTAGGGTACGGGTTAGGGTTAGGGTTAGGTTTAGGTTTAGGGTTAGGGTACGGGTTAGGGTTAGGGTTAGGGTTAGTGTACGGGTTAGGGTTAGGGTTAGCGTACGGGTTAGGGTTAGGTTTCGGGTTAGGGTTAGGGTACGGGTTAGGGTTAGGTTTAGGGTTAGGGTTAGGGTTAGGGTACGGGTTAGCTTTAGGGTTAGGATACGGGTTAGGGTTAGGGTTAGGCTTAGGGTTAGGGTACAGGTTAGGGTTAGGGTTAGGGTTAGGTTACGGGTTAGGGTTAGGTTTAGGGTTAGGGTACGGGTTAGGGTTAGGGTTAGGTTTAGGGTACGGTTTAGGGTTAGGGTTAGGTGTTAGGGTTAGGGTACGGGTTAGGGTTAGGGTTAGGGTTAGAGTACGGGTTAGGGTTAGGGTTAGGGTTAGTGTTAGGGTTAAAGTACGTGTTAGGTTTAGTGTTAGGTTTAGGGTTAGGGTTAGGGGTTAGGGGTTAGGGTTAGGGTTAGGGTTAGGGTTAGGGTACGTGTTAGGGTATGAGTTAGGGTTAGGGGTAGGTTTAGGGTAAGGGTTTGGGTTAGGGTTAGGGTTAGTGTAAGGGTTAGGGAACGGGTTAAGGTTAGGTTTAGTGTATGGGTTAGGGTTAGGGTTAGGGTTAGGATTAGGTTTAGGGTACGGGTTAGGGTACGGGTTAAGGTTAGGGTATGGGTTAGGGTTAGGGTACGGGTGAGGGTACGGTTTAGGGTACGGGTTAGGGTTATGGTTAGGGTTAGGGTACGGGTTAGTGTTAGGGTTAGGGTTAGGTTTAGGGTTAGCGTACGGGTTAGGGTTAGGGTTAGGGTTAGGGTACGGGTTAGGGTTAGGGTACGGGTTAGGGTTAGGGTACGAGTTAGGGTACGGGTTAGGGTTAGGGTTAGGTTACGTGTTAGGTTTAGGGTACGGGTTAGGGTTAGGGTTAGGGTACGGGTTAGGGTTAGGGTACGGGTTAGGGTACGGGTTAGGGTTAGGGTTAGGGTTAGGATACGGATTAGTGTTAGGGTACGGGTAAGGGTTTGGGTTAGGGTACGGGTTAGGGTTAGGGTTACGGTAAGGGTTAGGGTTAGGGTTAGGTTTAGGGTACGGGTTACGGTTAGGGTTAGGTTTAGGTACGGGTTAGGGTTAGGGTTAGGGTTTAGGGTAAGGGTACGGGTTAGGGTTAGGGTTAGGGTTAGGGTTAGGAGTAGGGTACGGGTTAGGGTTATGGTTAGGGTTAGGGTTAGGGTTAGGTTTAGGGGTTAGGGGTGAGTGTTAGGGTAAGTGTTAGGGTTAGGGTTAGGGTACTGGTTAGGGTACGTGTTAGGGTTAGTGTTAGGGTTAGGGTACGTGTTAGGGTTAGGATTAGGGTTAGGGTTGGGGTTAGCGTTAGGGTACGGGTTAGGGTTAGGGTTAGGGTTAGTGTAAGGGTTAGGTTACGGGTTAGGGTTAGGGTTAGGGTTAGGTTTAGGGTACGGGTTAGGGTTAGGGTTAGGGTTAGGGTTAAGTTTAGGGTACGGGTTAGGGTACGGGTTAGGGTTAGGGTTAGGGTACGGGATAGGGTTAGGGTTAGGGTTAGGGTTAGGGTACATGTTAGGTTTAGGGTTAGGGGTTAGTGTTAGGGTTAGGGTTAGGGTTAGGTTAGGGTACGGGTTAGGGTTAGGGTTAGGGTTAGGGTTAGGGTTAGCGTTAGGGTTAGGGTTAGGGTACGGGTTAGGGTTAGGGTTAGGGTTAGGGTTAGGGTACGGTATAGGTTTAGGGTTAGGGTTAGGGTTAGGGTTAGGGTACATGTTAGGATTAGGGTTAGGGGTTAGTGTTAGGGTTAGGGTTAGGGTTAGGGTTAGCGTACGGGTTAGGGTTAGGGTTAGGGTTAGGGTACGGGTTAGGGTTAGGGTACGGGTTAGGGTTAGGGTTAGGGTTATGTTTAGGATTAGCGTACGGGTTAGGGTTAGGGTTAGGGTTAGGGTACTGGTTAGGGTTAGGGTACGGGTTAGGGTTAGGGTTAGGGTACGGTTTAGGGTTAGGGTTAGGGTTAGGGTTGGTGTTAGGGTTAGGGTACGGGTTAGGGTTAGTCTTAGGGTTAGGGTAAGATTTAGGGTACGGGTTAGGATTAGGGTTAGGGTTAGGGTTAGGTTTAGGGTACGGGTTAGTGTTAGTGTTAGGGAAAGTGTTAAGGTTATGGTACGGGTTAGGGTACGGGTTAGGGTTAGGGTACGGGTTAGGGTACGGGTTAGGGTAAGGGTTAGTGTTAGAGTTAGGGTTAGGGTACGGGTTAGGGTTAGGGTACGGGTTAGGGTTCGGGTACGGGTTAGGGTTAGGGCGCGGGTTAGTGTTAGTTTTAGGGGATAGGGTTAGGGTTAGGTTTAGGGTTAGGGTACGGGTTAGGGTTAGGGTACGTGTTAGGGTTAGGATTAGGGTTAGGTTTAGGGTACGGGTTAGGGTTAGTGTACGGGTTAGGGTTAGGGTTAGGGTACGGGTTAGGGTTAGGGTTAGCCGTTAGGGTTAGGGTTAGGGTTAGGGTAGGGGTAGGGTTAGGGTACGATTTAGGGTTAGGGTGAGAGTTAGGGTTAGGGTTAGCATACGGGTTAGGGTTAGGGTTAGGGTTAGTGTTAGGGTACGGGTTAGGGTTAGAGTTGGGGTTAGGTTTAGGGTTAGAGTTAGGAAAGGGTTAGGGTTAGGATTAGGGTTAGGGTTAGGGTACGGGTTAAGGTTAGGTTTAGTGTACGGGTTACGGTTAGGGTTAGGGTTAGAGTTAGGGTTAGGGGTTATGGTTAGGGTTAGGGTTACGGTTAGGGTTAGGGAACGGGTTAGGGTTAGGGTTAGGTTTAGGGTACCGTTTAGGGTTAGGGTTAGGTGTTAGTGTTACGGTATGGGTTAGGGTTAGGGTACGGGTTAGGGTACGGGGTAGGGTACGGGTTAGGGTTAGGGTTAGAGTTAGGGTTAGGGTACGGGTTAGGGTTAGGGTACGAGTTAGGTTTAGGGTTAGGGTACGGGTTAGGGTTAGGGTTAGGGTTAGGGTACGGGTTAGGTTTAGGGTATGGGTTAGGGTTAGGGTTATTGTACGGGTTAGGGTTAGGGTTAGGGGCTTAGGGTTAGGGTTAGGGTTAGGGTTAGGGTACGGGTTAGGGTTAGGGTATGGGTTAGGGTTAGGGTTAGGGTACGTTTTAGGTTTAGGGTACGGGTTATGGTTAGGGTACGGGTTAGGGTTAGGGTTAGGGTACTTGTTAGCGTTAGGGTTAGGCGTTACGGTTAGGGTTAGGGTTAGGGTACGGGTTAGGGTTAGTGTTAGGTTTAGGGTTAGGGTTAGGGTTAGGGTTAGGGTTAGTGTACGGGTTAGGGATAGGTTTAGTGTTAGGGTTAGGGTTAGCGTACGGGTTAGGGTTAGGTTTGGGTTTAGGGTTAGGTTTAGGGTACAGGTTAATGTTAGGGTACAGGTTAGGGTTAGGTTTAGGGTTTGGGTTAGGGTTAGGGTTAGGAAAGGGTTAGGGTTAGGGTTAGGTTTAGGGTACGGGTTAGGGTTAGGGTTAGGGTTAGGGTACGGTTTAGTGTTAGGGTTAGGGTTAGGATTAGGGTTAGGGTTAGGGTTAGGGTACGGGTTAGGTTAAGTGTTAGGGTTAGGGTTAGGGTACGGTTTAGGGTTAGGGTTAGGTTTAGGATTAGGGTTAGGGTTTGGATACGGGTTAGGGTACGGGTTATTGTTAGGGTTAGGGTTAGGGTTAGGGTACGGGTTAGGGTTAGGGTTAGGGTTAGGTTACGGGTTAGGGTTAGGGTTAGGGCTGGATTAGGGTACGGGTTAGTGTTAGGGTTAGGGTTGGGATTAGGGTTAGGGTTAGGTTTAGGGTATGGGTTAGGGTTAGTGTTAGGGTTAGGGTACGGGTTAGTGTTAGGGTTAGGGTTAGGATTAGGGTTCGGGTTAGGATAAGGGTACGGGTTCGGTTAAGTGTTAGGGTTAGGGATAGGTTTAGGGTACGGGTTAGGGTTAGGGTACGGGTTAGGGTTAGGTTTAGGGTTAGGTTTAGGGTACAGGATAGGGTTAATGTACTGATTAGTGTTAGGGTTAGGGTACGGGTTAGTGTTAGGGTTAGAGTTAGGATTAGGGTTAGGGTTAGGTTTAGGGTACGTTTTAGGGTTAGGGTTAGTGTTAGGGTTAGGGTTAGGGTTAGGGTACGGGTTAGGTTAAGGGTTAGCGTTAGGGTTAGTGTTAGGGTTAGTGTTAGGGTACGGGTTAGGGTTACGGTTAGGTTTAGGGTACGGGTTAGGGTTAGGGTACGGGTTAGGGTACGGGTTAGAGTTAGGGTTAGGGTAAGGGTTAGGGTACGGATTAGGGTTAGGGTTAGGGTTAGGGTTAGGTTTAGGGTACTGGTTAGGGTTAGGGTTAGGGTTAGGGTACTGGTTAGTGTACGGGTTAAGGTTAGGGAACGAGTTAGTGTAAGGTTAGGGTACGGGTTAGGGTTAAGGTTAGAGTTAGGGTTAGGGTACGGGTTAGGGTTAGGGTACGGGTTAGGGTTAGGGTACGGGTTAGGGTTAGGGTTAGGGTTAGGTTTAGGGTACGGGTTAGGTTTAGGGTACGTGTTATCGTTAGGGTTATTGTACGGGTTAGGGTTAGGGTTAGGGGTTAGGGTTAGGGTAAGGGTTAGGGTTAGGGTTAGGGTACGGGTTAGGGTTAGGTTACGGGTTAGGCTTAGGGTTAGGATACGGGTTAGTGTTAGGGTAGGGGTTAGGGTTAGGGTACGTGTTAGGGTTAGGGTTAGGGTACTTGTTAGAGATAGGGTTAGGGGTTAGGGTTAGGGTTAGGCTTAGGGTACGGGTTAGGGTTAGTGTTAGGATTAGGGTTAGCGTACGAGTTAGGGTTAGGGTACGGGTTAGGGTTAGGGTTAGGGTACGGGTTAGGGTTAGGTTTAGGGGTTAGGGTTAGGGTTAGGGTACGGGTTAGGGTTAGGGTTAGGGTACGGGTTAGGGTTAGGGTTACTGTTAGGGTTAGGTTTAGCGTACGTGTTAGGGTGAGGGTTAGGTTTAGGGTTAGGTTTAGGGTACGGGTTAGGGTTAGGGTACGGGTTAGGGTTAGGGTTAGGTTTAGGTTTAGGGTTAGGGTACGGGTTAGGGTTAGGGTTAGGGTTAGTGTACGGGTTAGGGTTAGGGTTAGGGTACGGGTTAGGGTTAGGTTTCGGGTTAGTGTTAGGGTACGGGTTAGGGTTAGGTTTTGGGTTAGGGTTAGGGTACGGGTTAGGGTTAGGTTTAGGGTTAGGGTTAGGGTTAGGGTACGGGTTAGCTTTAGGGTTAGGGTACGGGTTAGGGTTAGGCTTAGGCTTAGGGTTAGGGTACAGGTTAGGGTTAGGGTTAGGGTTAGGTTACGGGTTAGGGTTAGGTTTAGGGTTAGGGTACGGGTTAGGGTTAGGGTACGGTTTAGGGTACGGTTTAGGGTTAGGGTTAGGTGTTAGGGTTAGGGTACGGGTTAGGGTTAGGGTTAGGGTTAGGGTTAGAGTACGGGTTAGGGTTAGGGTTAGGGTTAGTGTTAGGGTTAAAGTACGTGTTAGGGTTAGTGTTAGGTTTAGGGTTAGGGTTAGGGGTTAGGGGTTAGGGTTAGGGTTAGGGTTAGGGTTAGGGTACGTGTTAGGGTATGAGTTAGGGTTAGGGGTAGGGTTAGGGTAAGGGTTTGGGTTAGGGTTAGGGTTAGGGTAAGGGTTAGGGAACGGGTTAGGGTTAGGTTTAGTGTATGGGTTAGGGTTAGGGTTAGGGTTAGGATTAGCTTTAGGGTTAGGGTTAGGGTTAGGGTTTAGGGTAAGGGTACGGGTTAGGGTTAGGTTTAGGGTTAGGCTTAGGAGTAGGGTACGGGTTAGGGTTATGTTTAGGGTTAGGGTTAGTGTTAGGTTTAGGGGTTAGGGGTGAGTGTTAGGGTAAGTGTTAGGGTTAGGGTTAGGGTACTGGTTAGGGTACGTGTTAGGGTTAGTGTTAGGGTTAGGGTACGTGTTAGGGTTAGGGTTAGGGTTAGGGTTGGGGTTAGGGTTAGGTTACGTGTTAGGGTTAGGGTTAGGGTTATTGGAAGGGTTAGGTTACGGGTTAGGGTTAGGGTTAGGGTTAGGTTTAGGGTACGGGTTAGGGTTAGGGTTTGGGTTAGGGTTAAGTTTAGGGTACGGGTTAGGGTACGGGTTAGGGTTAGGGTTAGGGTACGGGATAGGGTTAGGGTTAGGGTTAGGGTTAGGGTACATGTTAGGTTTAGGGTTAGGGGTTAGTGTTAGGGTTAGGGTTAGGGTTCGGTTAGGGTACGGGTTAGGGTTAGGGTTAGGGTTAGGGTTAGCATTAGGGTTAGGGTTAGGGTACGGGTTAGGGTTAGGGTTAGGGTTAGGGTTAGGGTAACGGTATAGGGTTAGGGTTAGGGTTAGGGTTAGGGTTAGGGTACATGTTAGGATTAGGGTTAGGGGTTAGTGTTAGGGTTAGGGTTAGGGTTAGGTTTAGCGTACGGGTTAGGGTTAGGGTTAGGGTTAGGGTTGGGGTTAGGGTTAGGGTAAGGGTTAGGGTTAGGGTTAGGGTTAGGGTTAGGGTACGGTATAGGGTTAGGGTTAGGGTTAGGGTTAGGGTTAGGGTACATGTTAGGATTAGGGTTAGGTGTTAGTGTTAGGGTTAGGGTTAGGGTTAGGGTTAGCGTACGGGTTAGGGTTAGGGTTAGGGTTAGGGTTGGGGTTAGGGTTAGGGTACGGGTTAGGGTTAGGGTTAGGGTTAGTGTAAGGGTTAGGTTACCGGTTAGGGTTAGGGTTAGGGTTAGGTTTAGGGTAAGGGTTAGGGTACGGTATAGGGTTAGGGTTAGGTTTAGGGTTAGGGTTAGGGTACGGGTTCGGGTTAGGGTACGGGTTAGGGTTAGGGTTAGGGTTAGGGTTAGGGTACGTTAGGGTTAGAGTACGGGTTAGGGTTAGGGTTAGGAAAGGGTTAGGGTTAGGTTTAGGGTACGGGTTAGGGTTTAGGGTACGGTTTAGGGTTAGGGTTAGGGTTAGGGTTAGCGTACGGGTTAGGGTTAGGGTTAGGGTACGTGTTAGGTTTAGGGTTAGGGTTAGTGTTAGCTTACGGGTTAGGGTTAGGGTTAGGGTTAGGGTTAGGGTTCGGGGTTAGGAGTTACGGTTAGGGTTATAGTTAGGGTTGGGGTTAGGGTACGGGTTAGGGTACGGGTTAGGGTTAGTGTACGGGTTAGTGTTGGGGTACGTGTTAGGGTACGTGTTAGGGTTAGGGCTAGGATACGGGTTAGGGTTAGGGTTGGGTTAGGGTTAGGGTTAGGGTTAGGGTACGGGTTAGGGTTAGGGTACTGCTTAGGGTACGGGTTAGGGTTAGGTTCAGGGGGTGTTAGGGTACGGGTTAGGGTAGGGTACGGGTTACGTTTAGGGTTAGGGTACTGGTTAAGGTTAGGGTTAGGGTACGGGATAGGTTAAGGTTAGGGTTAGGGTTCGGGTTCGGGTTAGGTTTAGGGGGTGTTAGGGTACGGGTTAGGGTTAGGGTTAGGTGTTAGGGTTAGGGTAAGGGTTAGGGTTAGGGTTAGGGTTAGGGTACGGGTTAGGGTTAGGGTTAGGGTTAGGGTACGGGTTAGGGTTAGGGTTAGGGTTAGTGTTAGTGTTAAAGTACGGTTTAGGTTTAGGGTTAGCATTAGGGTTAGGGTTAGGGGTTAGGGGTTAGGGTTAGGTTAGGATTAGGGTTAGGTACGGGTTAGGGTACGAGTTAGGGTTAGGGTTAGGGTTAGGGTTAGGGTACGGGTTAGGTAAGAGTTAAGGTTAGGGTTAGGATTAGGGTTAGTGTACAGGTTATGGTTAGGTTTAGTGTAAGGGTTAGGGTACGGGTTAGGGTTAGGGTTAGGATTAGGTTTAGGTTTGTGGGTACGGGGTAGGGTACGGGTTAGGGTTAGGGTTATGGTTAGGGTACGGGTTAGGGTACGTGTTAGGGTTAGGGTACCGGTTAGGGTTAGGGTATGGTTTAGGTTTTGGGTTAGGGGTTAGGGTTAGGTTTAGGGTTAGGGTACGGGTTAGGGTTAGGGTACAGGTTAGGGTTAGGGTAAGGGTTTAGGATTAGGTTTAGGGTACGGGTTAGGGTTAGGGTACGGATTAGGGTTAGGGTTAGGGTACGGGTTACGGTTAGGGTTAGGGGTTAGGTTTAGGATTAGGATTAGGGTTAGGGTACGGGTTAGGGTTAGGGTACGGGTTAGGGTTAGGGTTAGGGTTAGGGTTAGGGTTAGCATACGGGTTAGGGTTAGGGTTAGGTTTAGGGTTAGGGTTAGGGTTAGGGTACGGGTTAGGGTAGGGTACGGGTTAGGGTAAGCGTTAGGGTTAGGGTTAGGGTACGGGTTAAGGGTAGGGTTAGTGTACGGGTTAGTGTTAGGGTTAGTGTTAGGGTTAGGGTTAGATTACGTGTTAGGGTACGGGTTAGGGTTAGGGTTAGGGTACGGGTTAGGGTTAGGGTTAGGGTTAGGGTACGGGTTAGGTTTAGGGTTAGTGTTAGGGTACGGGTTAGGGTACGGGTTAGGGTTAGGGTTAGGGTTAGGGTACGGGTTAGGGTTAGGGTACGGGTTAGGGTTAGGGTACGGGTTAGGGTTAGGGTTAGTGTTAGGCTTGGGTTTAGGGTTAGGGTACGGGGTTAGCGTTAGGGTATGGGTTAGGGTTAGGGTACGGGTTAGGGTTACGGTTAGGGTTATGGGTTAGGTTTAGGATTAGGATTAGGGTTAGGGTACGGGTTAGGGTTAGGGTTAGGGTTAGGTTAGGGTACGGGTTAGGGTTAGGGTTAGGGTTAGGGTTAGGGTTAGCGTTAGGGTTAGGGTTAGGGTACGGGTTAGGGTTAGGGTTAGGGTTAGGGTTAGGGTACGGTATAGGTTTAGGGTTAGGGTTAGGGTTAGGGTTAGGGTACATGTTAGGATTAGGGTTAGGGGTTAGTGTTAGGGTTAGGGTTAGGGTTAGGGTTAGCGTACGGGTTAGGGTTAGGGTTAGGGTTAGGGGTACGGGTTAGGGTTAGGGTACGGGTTAGGGTTAGGGTTAGGGTTATGTTTAGGATTAGCGTATGGGTTAGGGTTAGGGTTAGGGTTAGGGTACTGGTTAGGGTTAGGGTACGGGTTAGGGTTAGGGTTAGGGTACGGGTTTAGGGTTAGGGTTAGGGTTAGGGTTGGTAGTGTTAGTGTTAGGGTACGGGTTAGGGTTAGTCTTAGGGTTAGGGTAAGGTTTAGGGTACGGGTTAGGATTAGGGTTAGGGTTAGGGTTAGGTTTAGGGTACGGGTTAGTGTTAGTGTTAGGGAAAGTGTTAAGGTTATGGTACGGGTTAGGGTACGGGTTAGGGTTAGGGTACGGGTTAGGGTACGGGTTAGGGTAAGGGTTAGTGTTAGAGTTAGGGTTAGGGTACGGGTTAGGGTTAGGGTACGGGTTAGGGTTCGGGTACGGGTTAGGGTTTAGGGCGCGGGTTAGTGTTAGTTTTAGGGGATAGGGTTAGGGTTAGGTTTAGGGTTAGGGTACGGGTTAGGGTTAGGGTACGTGTTAGGGTTAGGATTAGGGTTAGGTTTAGGGTACGGGTTAGGGTTAGTGTACGGGTTAGGGTTAGGGTTAGGGTACGGGTTAGGGTTAGGGTTAGCCGTTAGGGTTAGGGTTAGGGTTAGGGTAGGGGTAGGGTTAGGGTACGATTTAGGGTTAGGGTGAGAGTTAGGGTTAGGGTTAGCATACGGGTTAGGGTTAGGGTTAGGGTTAGTGTTAGGGTACGGGTTAGGGTTAGAGTTGGGGTTAGGTTTAGGGTTAGAGTTAGGAAAGGGTTAGGGTTAGGATTAGGGTTAGGGTTAGGGTACGGGTTAAGGTTAGGTTTAGTGTACGGGTTACGGTTAGGGTTAGGGTTAGAGTTAGGGTTAGGGGTTATGGTTAGGGTTAGGGTTACGGTTAGGGTTAGGGAACGGGTTAGGGTTAGGGTTAGGTTTAGGGTACCGTTTAGGGTTAGGGTTAGGTGTTAGTGTTACGGTATGGGTTAGGGTTAGGGTACGGGTTAGGGTACGGGGTAGGGTACGGGTTAGGGTTAGGGTTAGAGTTAGGGTTAGGGTACGGGTTAGGGTTAGGGTACGAGTTAGGTTTAGGGTTAGGGTACGGGTTAGGGTTAGGGTTAGGGTTAGGGTACGGGTTAGGTTTAGGGTATGGGTTAGGGTTAGGGTTATTGTACGGGTTAGGGTTAGGGTTAGGGGCTTAGGGTTAGGGTTAGGGTTAGGGTTAGGGTACGGGTTAGGGTTAGGGTATGGGTTAGGGTTAGGGTTAGGGTACGTTTTAGGTTTAGGGTACGGGTTATGGTTAGGGTACGGGTTAGGGTTAGGGTTAGGGTACTTGTTAGCGTTAGGGTTAGGCGTTACGGTTAGGGTTAGGGTTAGGGTACGGGTTAGGGTTAGTGTTAGGTTTAGGGTTAGGGTTAGGGTTAGGGTTAGGGTTAGTGTACGGGTTAGGGATAGGTTTAGTGTTAGGGTTAGGGTTAGCGTACGGGTTAGGGTTAGGTTTGGGTTTAGGGTTAGGTTTAGGGTACAGGTTAATGTTTAGGGTACAGGTTAGGGTTAGGTTTAGGGTTTGGGTTAGGGGTTAGGGTTAGGAAAGGGTTAGGGTTAGGGTTAGGTTTAGGGTACGGGTTAGGGTTAGGGTTAGGGTTAGGGTACGGTTTAGTGTTAGGGTTAGGGTTAGGATTAGGGTTAGGGTTAGGGTTAGGGTACGGGTTAGGTTAAGTGTTAGGGTTAGGGTTAGGGTACGGTTAGGGTTAGGGTTAGGTTTAGGATTAGGGTTAGGGTTTGGATACGGGTTAGGGTACGGGTTATTGTTAGGGTTAGGGTTAGGGTTAGG